>CACRXK020008939.1:0-10577 GCA_902702795.2 Paramuricea clavata | reverse complement strand
CCCCCCCCCCCCCAATTTAACTACAGCGATTACCTTTGATTACCAATAGTAAATTTGCAAAGTTTGGCTGCGAAATGTTTTAAAATGCGGAAAATATAGCCTTGCAAATTTGCAAATTTTGCATACTTTTGTATTGCGTGCGGAAATTGCTACCATTTTCGGCCCAAATGTGGTAGGAATGTGATAGGAATTTCCGGAAGGCTATATTTTCCTCATTTTACAACATTTCGCAGCCAAACGTTGTAATTTTACTAATTTTAGTATGCTCTTTCTAGCTGTGGTGATTTATTTGCATCTCCTTGCCCAGTTTTAAAATTAGTCTATAATGGGAATTGTCTATTGCGGCCTCGGGCCTCCGAGCATTCAAACCCTCGTATTTCTTTTCCCTCAGGAGACAGTGATAACTCGGACACAGATAGTGAGGAAGAAGGTGGTTTTGATAGTGATGTTGAAGTGGAGAAAAACAGAACTTATGAAGATAAAATTTATGCCAATCCCATGAGGAAAACGACTGGAACGAAACCACATTTGAAGGAGGAAAAAACAGCTGAAAAGTAAGGGTGTTTAACAGTTTTGTTCTCTAAAAGCTAGTACAGGAGCAGAATTTTATTTAACAAATATAAAACATTTTCCGTGTATCAATACAGTTATATCAACACGAGTGGAAATTGGGAAAACGAGAAATTGTGTGGAAACACACGACGCCCGAAGGGCGGCTCAAGTTTTTAGTAGGTTAAGGTTACAGAACACCTTTGAGTGTTAATTTTGCCTAAATTTTTTTATTGGTTTCCATGAAAGCATTAGACTAGTTCTACTATCTGACCAACTTTGGACGAAAAATGTTGAAAACTCGCAGAGTTGTTAAATAAAATACATTTCGCTGCAATAAGAAAAACATTGAAAATGTAATATTCAAATTTAATTTTCTCCCGAAGAATTTTACGGCAATTACTGATTTTTAAACGAGTTGTGCTCCTGCGGGTTTTAACGAATTTTTCTCAAATTTTCACAGGACATAGCCAAAGACGTCAGTTTCAAAATTGTGTTCGGCTTTGTTCTAATTTTGGATATTTTAATAATAAGGAGCAATTCACTCAATCGATTCAGAAATATATTGCAGTCGTCAAAGGAATCGCCATATCAGCGGAATGACGAAGTAAACAGAAATTTCCGAACACAGTTTTTTAGAACAACTATTTTACTGTATAGAAATGATATTTTCATAAATATATCTTAAAGCCAGCAGGAACATAACTCAAAAGCGCAAAGGCACCGCGACTTAATCTTTTCCTGAATAATTCTTACAATATTTTATTGTTTGTCAATTTTACAACTTTATCATATTTTGCATGCACTTGGCTAACATTTGGTGAAAATTTGATGAAAATCGGACTGATTTTGAGCGCGCAGTAGCGATTTTTTAAAGACAATACAATTTCTAATATTTAAAGACAATATATTTCTTGCTATGGCTTTGCCACTGAAAAATGGCCTACCTTCCGCTGCCTTTCTAACGATTACTAAACTCGTGACAATATTTTCCTACATAGAGCCGTTTGTAGCCGTGGATCAAAGACACCGCCAAAAGTTCGTCAACCCGCAAGGGATTCTGGAGATAGGCGAAAACGAATGAAACACGTCCAGGATCTAACCTTGGAACACGTTCATGGCTACCGGGGTTTCGACACTCGGAATAATGTACACTATCTGGCGGATGGTGATATAGTGTACCATACAGCTGCGACTGGGATTGTTCTGAGCCCTAAGGACGGAACACAATCTTTTTATCTCGAACATACTGATGATATAGTATGTCTTTCTGTCAACAGACATCCGAAATTTAAGGTATTTGCCTTTTTTGTAGACTTCTTACACGCTTTAGACTTCTTACACGCTTTATACTTGAGTCGCAGCAAGAATTTGTTGTTGTTAGTGGTGGTGGTCTTGCTGCTTCTGTTGTTTGTTTGTTTGTTTGTTTGTTTGTTTGTTTGTTTGTTTGTTTGTTTGTTTGTTTGTTTGTTTGTTTGTTTGTTTGTTTGTTTGTTTGTTTGTTTGTTTGTTTGTTTGTTTGTTTGTTTGTTTGTTTGTTTGTTTGTTTGTTGTTAACCGTATTTGGTTTTACAGAATGTGGTAGCAAGTGGACAAATTGGTAACGAGCCTACTGTACATGTTTGGAACAGCGAAACAAAAGAAACATTATCCATTCTACAGACATCTCATTCCGTCGGTATTTGCAGTGTGAACTTTAGCTGCAGTGGCAAGTCGCTGTTGACTGTAGGTCTAGATGACCATCACACACTCACTATATGGAGATGGGCTGAAGGTTAGTACCATTTGTTTGAATTAGTTTATTAGGTAATAATGAGTAGGGGGGGGGTAAGGTGAGTGTTGATCAGTTGTCCTTGCAGCCGAGAGCTAAATTGAACGAGATGCAGCACCAATATGTCTGAGTGGAGTAGTGCTATGCGAACTCGCTCTCCCCTCTCTAATAGCGCCCCTCTCTACTCGGGCTATGCGAACTCCTGTTTTTGAGCTCCGGCTACTTTACAGCTCGACTGTCTGGATCCGATTGCATTGACTCACAATTCAGGGGACTAAGGTCTGTATTCTAAAAGCTGACACTCAAAGAGTGCAGGTTCATTCTGAACTTCCCTTGAGTGTCAATGCTGTTTTTGAATAGCTGGAAGGTTAGTGTCGTACCGTACTATATGTGACACCGCTTTCTGAAAAAAGGTATCAATTTCCCGTACGTACTGTACATGTAATACAAAATGACTGAAAAACGGCAAACTTCGCAGGGCTATATTGTCCGCGTTTTACAACATTTCGCAACGAAACTTCGGAATATTACTAATTTTGTGATGCTCTTTCAAGCTGTGATGAAATTTTTGTCTAGACTTGTTGAGATCAAAATTTTGTTTATTAGGTAACAGGTCCATTGACAATGGACCTGTTACCTTTACAATGGCATTGTTTAGCCTGCCGCACACGAGAGCAATTTCTCTCGTGTGCGGCTAGTTTTCGTGAGGATTTGACCTCTCGAGGCCTTGAGGAAAATATCTGTCGTGTTTGATATTTTTCACCTCGCGAGGAAAAAATCTCAGCGTCTGCGGATGTTGTGAGCTAAGTGCTGAGCTGTTTGAGTCAATTAGCCAATGACAAACCATAGTTTCTTCATGTGACTTGGTACAAAATGGAGGAAAATGCAAATGATTTTGTCAATTGTGTTGTTGTTGAGTAGTTTTCCCAACGTGTGCGGTGAAAATACATAGCTGAACTAGCTGACACTCGAGGCGTTGAGCTCAGCAAGTTTCTCTAGTGTGCGGCAGGCTTTAGGCGAGAGAAATTTCTTCGGGTCACGCCCCTCGGGTTGTATCTCGCTGAGAAACTTCGTTCTCGGTAATTAAAGCCGGTTTTCCACTTGCGAATATTTTCGCGCGAAGCGAATTTTTCTTTTGTCTTTATCCAATTAGTTCCAGATGGTTACAATTTAGAGACCAAGGACAAATGAAAAATTCGCTTCGCGCGAAAAAATTCGCAAGTGGAAAACCGGCTTAACTCTTACTTGTAAAATTCATGCATGAATAGTTAGTTAGGCTACAAACAAATCACGACGCGGTATTTAGGCCACACGTGCACTTTATGAAAGTTATGAATACTAATTCAGAAGCAAGGATGTTTGTCAATACAAATTCAGATTTTAAATCATGCTAATGAAGCGTGCGATTGTCCCCATGGGCAGCGAGTACTAATAAAGTGAATGCCCATAAATATCAGCTGCTCATATTTTAACTAGTTTTAACTAATTTTTGAGAACATAATTTACAGAACTTCAGACAATTGCTAGACGTGTTCCAGTGCTAAGCTTGCTAGGATGCTCCAAAGTCAATTGATGAACTGAGTATTTTTGGTATACGTACATGCTGGTGATAAATATTGACTTGCGAAACTAGAATAATGTAAAACTATAGAACAATCCGTGCATTAACAGAGCTGTAAGACTGCTGTTGAACAACAATGGCGACATATCTATATGGCTTTGAAGAAGATAGATTTCAACAAGCCGTCAGCCAGTACTTGAAATGTGTTATCTGTAGAAACGTTCTTAGAGATCCAGTGACGTGCCGTGACCATCAACATTTATTCTGTCGAGCTTGTATCACCACACATTTGGCGAACTTCGAGAGATGTCCATCTTGTAATGAAGAACTAAATGTCGAAACGTTGAGCGACGCCCCGAGAGTCGTTACGAACGTCCTGTCTGAGCTCAAGATTCGCTGCGACTTCTACAAGCGAGGTTGTATAAAGTTCGTAGAATTAGGAGACCTGGAGAAGCATTGCAAAGAATGCGAGTTTGGTCCAGCAATCTGTTTGAACCAAGGCTGTTTTATTGATGTGAACAGACGAGATTTAATGTACCATGAGCGGACAGTATGTGAACGACGGAGAATAGAATGTCATAACTGTGTTGAGCTGAGACAAGAGATGGGTACAATGAAGCAAACGTTGACAGGGATGAACGAGAAACTAGACATGGCAGCAGGCAATGAAGAAATGAAATGTGATTTAAAAGAAATGGCAAAACAACTGGAGAGAATATCGATGCAGTTACAGCATGGTGGCGGAATGAACACAAAGTCAAAAGTGATTGTAGCTGGTGGATTAAATGATGATGGTGGTGATAAAGCGTTACAATCTGTGGAAATGTTCGATCTATCCAAACAAGCATGGACTCTACTGCAACCAATGAACAAATGTCGTGTTACTGCATCAGCGGTTGTTTATAACAATCAAATGATAGTTTCTGGTGGTTTTGACAATGAAGATGATGTATTAAATTCCTTAGAAGCACTTGAGAATCTTGACGAAGTTAGTCCGTTGTCAACATGGGAAGATATTCCTGCTGAACTGCCCCAGAATTTGTTTGGTCACCAAAGTGTTGTATTTAATGATAATTTGATTGTTGTTGGAGGTGGAGATAATGAGAGACACTTTGACAATATCTCTGAAGTTTCTCTGGTTCCACCTTACACCAGTAAACTGTTGGCTTCAATGACAAAGAAGACAGCTGCTCATGGAATGGAATGTTTTGATGATAAACTTGTAATTGTAGGTGGAGGAAATATAAATACCTCTACTAATGTTGATAATAATGTTGTAATGTATGATGTTAGTAAGAATCAATGTGAAGTGTTGGCCCCCTTGCCCTATCCTGTGAAAATAATGGCCACAGTGAGATGGCATGATAATGTAATTGTACTTGGTGGGATGGAAAATGATGATGAAGCATTAAACAGAGTTTCAATTTATAATGTGAAGACCCAGAAGAGTCACATGCTTCCTCCCATGCTGTATAAGAGGAAAGATTGTACGGCAGTTGTTGTTGGTAGTATGATAATTGTTATGGGTGGGCTCGACGAGAACAACCATGTCCTGAAGTCTGTAGAAAGTTTCAATTTCAGCCGTTATACGTGGGAGGAACTTCCATCGATGCACGAAGCGAGAGCGTTCGCCACATCTGTTGCATGTTAACCCTACGTGCATACAGATGTTTCATTCGTAGTTTTCTCGACTAGACAGCAAGAAATGAACTTTTGATAACGTTTCCAGAAACGAAATTGCCCGTCACATTAGAATATAAATGAATGACCTTAATAAATATGTACTGATTTGTAAGCGTATGATTGTTGAAATAGAATTTGGTTAAAAAACTACGTGGCAAGTGTAAATTTAATTTGTGCGGAGGCAAGTAGGTGAACTGAAAATGTTTCGTCAAAATTACGAATCGTAAGTCAGTATGTCACATCATTTAGTGTGCCGTGCTCTGATATCTGGTGTTTTGTTGGGAAAATCTGGTATTTTGTTGCTCTATAATCTAGTATTGCACTAGCCTGCGAACAGGCTCTCTTTGAACTCTCTTTCTAATTCAATTCAAACAGCCTGTTCGCAGGCTAGTATTGCACTTCCAAGGTTTACAAATCTATAGATGGATTGCAACCAATCTCCTGCAAATTAAAAGGCAACAAAACGCCAGCCATATTGGTGCCAAATTCAATGAAAGAAAATGAGATTCTTTTGTTGAAATACTACCAACATGGCCGCCGTGACGTAACGTGGAATCGACCTACTAAAACCGTCTTAAGTTTTGAAATTTTTGAGTATATGTATGGAGTCCTTAAATTTTCGAAAATATACATCGAAAATTCATCATATCGTTTTCTTAATATCACGGTATGTCAGGATAGGAATCGGAATCGCATACATCTGGTCCTACCTTCAGATTGTAATTTATTTTAGATTACATGCGAAATGGATTGTTGGTATTGAATGGCCCTGACTTCAAGGTTCCGGCTCCATGTAAAGTAAAGAGACAGGGTTTTGAAAGGGCTATTCAAAAACAGCATTGACACTCAAGGGAAGCTCAGATTGAACCTCCACTCATTGAGTAGCCTGCGTGGCAGGCCCTCAGTTTTATGGGGGGCCTGATTTGCAACGGGCAGGGGGTTGCAAATCAGGCCCCCCATAAAACTGAGGGCCTGCCACGCAGGCTACTCATTGAGTGTGATTGAGTTTTTAGAATACAGACGAAATCTTTAACCGGATGAAGACCAATCTGGCTCAATTTTGTCCAAAGCGTACCAAAGCATGACGCTTGCAATTTACAACTTTTCATGTGATAGGATAGATCCTGCCTCCTCCGCAGGCTCCTCTATAGAGATCAAATTTAAATATCGGTAATATATAGATCAGCGCGTGCACTGCAAGCCCGATAAAGACGCACGCCTTTAGGCGCGCGCCCGCAACTAAGGACGAGCGCGCAAAGGAAAATGGGAAGACGAAAGTTCCGCGCGCCCCCGTTAACTTTCGTCTTTTCCTAATTAATTGTTTGATAGCAAGCGACTGGGGACGAAGCAGGGATAGATCACAGACATTAATGGCTTATTGCAAATTTGGCTGTTTGCAGTAGCCGAAAATGGCGAAATGGTTTGACACAGCAAATATGACTTCCGATTATATATACTGTACTTTCAACAAATTCACTGTTGCCATTATGGACCTATTACCTATAATAACCAAAATTTTGATCTCAACAAGTCTTGACCAACATTTCACCATGTACAGCTTGAAAGAGCATCACAAAATTAGTAATATTCTGAAGTTTCGTTGCGAAATGTTATATTATCCGCATTTTACAACATTTCGCAACGAAACTTCGGAATATTACTAATTTTGTGATGCTCTTTGAAGCTGTGATGAAATTTTTGTCTAGACTTGTTGAGATCAAAATGTTGTTTATTAAGTAATAGGTCCATTGTAACCAACGCCAATTCTTGAAAATTTTCACATTTCTTGTCATTCTGACATTCCAACCGGGGCTGGGTGGCCCACGTGGTGAGGGACAGAATATCGTGTAATAAGTCTACAATTTCATCTAATTCCAGTTTACTGAAAGCATTTTGCGTTATAAAAATTTCTTAGTCGGCATGATATAATAATAATACCACGCTTTCATAAAATGGTCTGAATCTCATTTTCGTATGGACCCCATGCCCCATGGTAACAAACTCTATTGTCTTAATTCAATTCAAATATGTTTGATCTTAGTTGTTGTTGGTGAACGATTGAATAAAATGCACTTGTTGTAGTGCAACAACATAATCGGTGCATATCAAATGCGAAAGCATTGTTTGTTTTTATTACAACCATGGTAATTTAAACTCATTTTGAGGAACTATACATATCATCAACAAGATTTCATTGTGTGTCAATCCTTACAAATTTGAGCTGCTGTCGCATGCAACCTGCTTACAACTTGAGGTGTACTGTGTAAATCAAACACACAACTCGCTTACGTTGTCCACACAACTCACGTTGTAAGCAGGTTGCATGCATGCGACAGTTTTAGGCAAAAGTTGTGTAGTCTAAATCGGTTAGGACTTAGGCGAGATGAATTTCTTCGGGTCACGCCTCTCGGGTTGCATCTCGCTGAGAAATTTCGTTCTCGGTAATTAACTCTTAGTTGTAAAATTCATGCATGAGTAGTTGATTAGGCTACAAACAAATCACGACGCGGTATTTAGGTCACATGTGCACTTTATGAAAGTTATGAATACTAATTCAGAAGCAAGGATGTTTATGAAAGTTATGAATACAAATTCAGATTTTAAATCATGCTAATGAAGCGTGAGATTGTCCCCATGGGCAGCGAGTACTAATAAAGTAAATGCCCATAAATATCAGCTGCTCATATTTTAACTAGTACTTAAGATTTTTTGAGAACATAATTTACAGAACTTCAGACAAGTTGCTAGACGTGCTCCAGTGCTAAGCTTGCTGGGAAGCTCCAAAGTCAATTGATGAACTGAGTATTTTTGGTATACGTACTTGCTGGTGATAAATATCGACTTGTGAAACTAGAATAATGTAAAACTATAGAACAATCCGTGCAATAACAGAGCTGCAAGACTGCTGTTGAACAACAATGGCGACATATCTATATGGCTTCGAAGAAGATAGATTTCAACAAGCCGTCAGCCAGTACTTTAATTGTGTTATCTGTAAAAATGTTCTTAGAGATCCAGTGATGTGTCGTGACGATCAACATTTATTCTGTCGAGCTTGTATTAACACGCATTTGGCGAACTTCGAGAGATGTCCATCTTGTAATCAAGAACTTTGTGTCCACACGCTGCGCGAGGCCCCGAGAGTCGTTACGAACGTCCTGTCTGAGCTCAAGATTCGCTGCGACTACTACAAGCGAGGTTGTCCAAAGTTCGTTGAGTTAGGAGACCTGGAGAAGCATGCAAAGGAATGCGAGTTTGGTCCAGCAATCTGTTCGAACCAAGGCTGTTTTATTGATGTGAACAGACGAGATTTAACGTACCATGAGCGGACAGTATGTGAACGACGGAGAGTAGAATTTCATAACTGTGTTGAGCTGAGACAAGAGATGGGTACAATGAAGCAAACGTTTACAATGATGAACGAGAAACTAGACATGGCAGCAGGCAATGAAGAAATGAAATGTGATTTAAAAGAAATGGCAAAACAACTGGAGAGAATATCGATGCAGTTACAGCATGGTGGTGGAATGAACACAAAGTCAAAAGTGGTTGTTGCTGGAGGAAGCAATGTGGATGAGGTATTAGATTCCGTAGAAATGTTCGATCTATCCAAACAAGCATGGACTCTACTGCAACCAATGAACAGATGTCGTTCTACTGCATCAGCGGTTGTTTATAACAATCAAATGATAGTTTCTGGTGGTTTTGACAATGAAGATGATGTATTAAATTCCTTAGAAGCACTTGAGAATCTTGACGAAGTTAGTCCGTTGTCAACATGGGAAGCTATTCCTGCTGAACTGCCCCAGAATTTGTTTGGTCACCAAAGTGTTGTATTTAATGATAATTTGATTGTTGTTGGAGGAGGTGGAGATGATGATCTCCGCTTTGACAATATCTCTGAAGTTTCTCTTGTCCCTCCTTACACCAGTAAATTGTTGGCTTCAATGGCAAAGAAGACATCTGCTCATGGAATGGAATGTTTTGATAATCAACTTGTAATTGTAGGTGGAGGAAATGCCTCTACTGGAGTTGATAATAAAGTTGTAATTTATGATGTTAGTAAGAATGAATGTAAAGAGTTGGCTCCCTTGCCCTATCCTGTTGGCTTTATGGCCACAGTGAAATGGCATGATAATGTAATTATACTTGGTGGGACGGATGGTGATAACAAAGCATTAAACAAAGTTTTCATTTATAATGTCAAGACCCGGAAGAGTCACATGCTTCCTCCCATGCTGTATAAGAGGAAAGGATGTACGGCAGTTGTTGTTGGTAGTATGATAATTGTTATGGGTGGGCTGGATGAGAACATCCATGTCCTGAAGTCTGTAGAAAGTTTCAATTTCAGCCGTTATACGTGGGAGGAACTTCCATCGATGCATGAAGCGAGAGCGTTCGCCACATTTGTTGCATGTTAACCCTACGTGCATACAGATGTTTCTTTCGTAGTTTTCTCGACTAGACAGCAAGAAATGAACTTTTGATAACGTTTCCAGAAACGAAATTACCCGTCACATTAGAATATAAATGAATGACCTTAATAAATATGTACTGATTTGTAAGCGTATGATTGTTGAAATAGAATTTGGTTAAAAAACTACGTGGCAAGTGTAAATTTAATTTGTGCGGAGGCAAGTAGGTGAACTGAAAATGTTTCGTCAAAATTACGAATCGTAAGTCAGTATGTCACATCATTTAGTGTGTCATGCTCTGATATCTGGTGTTTTGTTGGGAAAATCTGGTATTTTGTTGCCCTATAATCTAGTATTGCACTAGCCTGCGAACAGGCTCTCTTTGAACTCTCTTTCTAATTCAATTCAAAGAGCCTGTTCGCAGGCTAGTATTGCACTTCCAGGGTTTACAAATCTATAGATGGATTGCAACCAATCTCCTGCAAATTAAAAGGCAACAAAACGCTAGCCATATTGGTGCCAAATTCGATGAAAGATAATGAGATTCTTTTGCTGAAATACCACCAACATGGCCGCCGTGACGTAACGTGGAATCGAC
>CACRXK020008938.1:8603-19967 GCA_902702795.2 Paramuricea clavata | reverse complement strand
CCATTAGGGATTACAGTTTAATTATACGCAGCCGTACAGTATATGACATGTTCATGCAGGAAAGTTTGTGATCAAACGTCGATAGTTGATGAGAGTTGACAGTCACGCATTATTACAGATGACATTTCAAGCTCTAGATTAACAAAATAAAGGTTTGATAAGTGTTCCAACTATGTTCTAACTAAGAACAGCTCAGCAATGTCGCATGACTGCAACCTCTCGTGCACTCTCATCCTCGCTTGATCACGGCTTTGTATTGTCATGTTACAAAGCAAATTGTCTGAAATTAGTCCATTTCTAGTAAACTTCGTAACGTCAGCGACATATTTTCACATTAAGGCGAGAAGTAAGCTGCAACTTCGTTATTAATAATCGATTGCGAAGTCACTCGCAAGTTTAAATCGACCAAACGGTCATAACAAAAGTTCGCTATTTACTCACTAGAAATACATATCACAGCTGGTTACAAACCCACCTTTTAAAGTTCCTCTACATATTTCTTCTTTTCTTGTTGAAATAAATGGCAATCACGATGTATTATAGTATTAAACGTCGGGATTTTGTTAATAAAAACGTTTCAACAAAGGCAGCTTTTACATTTAAAACGCCACACCAGTCAAACACGGAAGGAGGGACTTTCCCCTCCCAGAAACTTGATCCGGTGTTCATGACATCACAGTATTCACATTCACAGACACAGTTCCGTAATGAATTGTATATATTATTTTGCGATACCATATTAACTTAAGATGTGTAGTTGTGAGGGTTTGTGATACACCACTGTCGCTCATACTTTTTGTGTGTGTTGGTGTTATGTACTCAGGTGAATATGATGTTTGTGATGTTACTCTGACAGACATTCCAACTCTCCCGATTTTACCGGGAGTCTCCCGAAAATTCATGCAATCTCCCGGTCTCCCGATTTTTATCAAATTCTCCCGATTTTTCAGAATATTCAGGAAATATCATAAAAATATTATAAATATACTGTTTTTAGCAACATAATAGTCTGTCTCGGACCTTTTTTGAAGTTACTTTATGGCAATTTATAGGATCATTTATAACAACATAGTCCCAAAATGCAGGAAACGCCATTTCAGAAGACTTAATTTTTATTATTTTTTCCCAGAAGAACTAGATTTCAATTCACTGAACAGTCTCCCTAAATTTTACCTCCAGTAGTTGGAATGTCTGCAAATATGTAAAGGTATATGACGAATAAACAACAATCCAACTATTTATCACTTAAATTTATAAACGATGAAATTTAGTGGAGAGTATGATTCTTTAACTCAAAAGCTCCGCATCCACGAACTTTGCAAGCTACAAAAAAATTTGGATCGTGGCGATGGCATCGACCGTAATGATTGAATATTGTGGCAATTTCACGTGCTACAAATGGCACACGATTGCCTCTGCACATTTCACATTCTCGTCAAATTAATCTATTATCAGTTTTTATTTGCTGCGTAAATTAATCTGTAATTTGAACTTATGGAATGTTCTATTGCGGAATTTTGCGGAATATAATTTGCGACAAGTGGAAGTTCCAGAATTTCAACTATTTTTTAACCAATTAACAGCTTAGAATATATCACGTGTTGTAGTAATTCGATCTGTTAATAACAAGCGCTATGTTCGATCTTTTGGGAGCAAACATTCAAAGAGTAAAGAATTTTTATTCAAATTTTCTACTTATAAAGTTCCAAAGACCTAATGAAATACATGGAATTTGTTTTCAAAGGTATGTCTCTTGTGTATTTACTCATTTGTATGCGGATAGTTACTTGATATAATGTATAGTTATGTTTTTAAATCGAAGGCCTGTATTTGTATTAATACTTTTTCACCGAAGGCATCTAAACGTTCAGTTGTAAATAAAATTTTCGATTAGTTTCTATTAGCAGAAGTGTATAAATCTAATCTACACTCTACTTATTTGTGTTTTAAGGAAATCGTATAGCTTATTTGTGTGATATACATGTATGTTATATTTCCTGTGAAATATTTGCCATTTATAGTTGACATGTATAGTATGTATACTTACAAATCACATAATGCGCGAATCAAAATGTGATTTGTTTGAAGTCACATTAATAGCATATAGATAGCATTGTAATGGCCCGTCTCCCAATATTACCCAATGTATGGCATGTGCTTGCTATGGTAACCCTCCATCGGTCACCCTAAAACATGTGTGAGGGGCTGCTTATATGGTCAATATGGAGGAAAGCCAGCCCAGGTAACCCGGCTATAGCTTGCTTTCCCTGGATGAATGTCTGTTTACATGAGCCTCTTTAGATGGGTAGGCTCACCAAATTGAATCACCCAGACTGAGTTATATAATAGAAGCACATTTTCCAATAACCAACATCTTACTTTTGCAGACAGTTTCGAAATGTAACTGACAAAAACAATTACTGAGATATTTTAACGCTTTAAGTGGCAATGCGCCCTACTTTATTATTTTACTTTGTTTAACATCAGACAATTTTTCTCGTCAGGGGAGAATCTGCCCCTCAATGGGTTAATCAGACTATCTGCCTATAGGATGCACCCTGTTTACCCTGTAAGTGGCAATGTGCCCAGATGTGCCCTACTTTATTATTTTAGTCTGTCTTACGCCTGACGATATTACTCGTCAGGGGGAGAGTGCTTGAATCCAGTACATGCACTACAAAAAAATTATCCGACAATAAAAACATAAACTTAAAGATGCCCAGATTTTTGTGGCAAGGTAACTTGCCCAATTGGGCAAGCAAGATAAAACATTTACTTGCCCGTCATGAATTTCACTTGCCCCGGGCAAGTGGGCAAGTGTTAAGTTACACCTCTGCTTGCTTTGTATACTAGAAAACAACCAAAAATAGCAAATTCATTGTCACTCAATCAATAATTTGCTTCTGTTATATATCAACCTTATATATTTTTTCTTAATTAATAGTGGTTGTATTTAATATGGATTCATTATATCTTGTGATGCTGAATGAAAAGTTATCGAAGCATTGCAGGAGAAGGCAAGTCATCTAAACAAGTGGCAATATATATAATCATTGATGGCATTCTAAGTACATTATGGTCTATTTGGAAAATGTTATTCTTTTGCTGGAGAGCATGTTTATGGATTACCAAACCACGCAAGGAAAGGACTAGGAGTTGCCGACTGGTGGTATAGTACAGCTTGTTTTGTACTAAAATTTAACTAATGAACTTGCACGACATATATATGCTTGATTGAGTACTGACAATGCACGCAGTGTATTTTACTTGTAAATATTCAAGATTGAACAGAATGTTTAACCCTTTAAGTGGCAATGTGCTCTACTTTATTATATTATTATTTTGTGTCCAATGCCAGGTATGCTGCCACTCAATGGGTTAAAGTCTTTCTGTAGATGGAAATATTGAACAATAACTATGTAATAGCTGTTGTGCCGGGAATGGAACCCCTGTGATTCAGATCAGCTCCTTAATTGCAAAGAGTACATTAAGCCCCAAGAGTCAATGGAGAGTTTATGTATATAATACTAGTGTCATCCCACTTTATTTATTATATATAATAATACTACCACTGACACCACCATGGTTTATATATGTGCAGCAACTTGTGGTGACCTCTTGGCAAACAGACACTTTAAGTCAGAGGGCTGCAGTAGAATTGCAGGGCTGCAGGTTCAGTTTGTGCTGGCAGACTTGCAATTGCTCTCAGTTATTTGAAGTTTGTTCGTTCACTGCAACCAGGTATATCAATCGTGTTTTGCTCGCTACTCTGGTTTAAATAAATGATTACAAAGCCCAGTCGAATTGTAATCAAGACCCAACGTTTTGACACTCCAGTCTAGTGTCTTCTCTAGGGGTGATCTAAGGTTGCAATTGTGGTTTCTTAAATACCCAAGGGATGACATCACCTGCCAATGAGATGCATGTATTCCTCTGGCAAATAGGCACCGTTATCCCTATTCACAGCGTAATTACTCATATTTATATGTCATGCTTCTAGGCATAGTCTTTGACCATTGCGATTGTTTGTGGCAATTACTTTAGAGTTTTCCCATACAATCTTGTGTTTGGTGTCACACACATGTTCTGCTAAAGCTGATTTTCCCTTGTTTAAAGTTGAAACAGTCTTTTGATGTTCTTTTAGCCATGTACGAAACTGGTGATTACACTGACCCAAATACTCTTTCTCGCAGTCACCGCATGGTATAGAATATACAGTATGAGTTTTCTGATTTGTTTTAACAGGATCTTTTGGCTTTGCAAAAATATGGCTTAATGTCAAATAGGGTTTTAAGGCAACCTTAATATTACATGCATCTCATTGGCAGGTGACGTCATCCCTTGGGTATTTAAGAAGCCACAATTGCAACTTTAGATCACCCCTGATGAAGACACTAGACTGGAGTGTCGAAACGTTGGGTCATGATTACAATTCAACCAGGCTTTGTAATAATGTATTAAACTAGAGTAGCGAGCGAAATATGCTCTCAGTTAGTTCTATGAAACACATGTTAACTGTACAGTTTCCATTTGAAATATTTATCTACAAAAACCCAGTAATCAGTCTGCTATTATTGCCTTACTAGAGTAGGCTCTTGATTGTCTCCTATATTTAATATTGGCTATTTGCAACATCCTGCAATCCATCATATTATACACATGTTCCCATGATATCATCAGTAAAAATTTGAACTTAGAACTGCATTCAAAGAATGTTATCGAGCGTACGAATGTATCATTATATATGCTAAAGCAAATTGTCTTTCCTATTATAATACTGTATACCTTATATATAGAGGGATAATAAATTATTTTGACTCAAAAATATCTTTATTGATTTCTAAGGTTAATCAATCAGGTGTGTTACAGCAGCATGCCTTAAGTTACTTTAAGGTGTGTTGCTGTAGCACGCCTTATGGTGTGTTACTGTAGCACATCTTAAGGCGTGTTACAGCAGCACACCTTAAAGGTGTGTTGCAGCAGCACACCATAAGGTGTGTTACAGCAGCACACCATAAGGTGTGTTACAGCAACACACCAAGGTGTGCTAACAAACACACCTTTTCTCAAAACACACCTAAAGGTGTGTTGTTTTCTGGACAAGCATAAAACACACGTTAAGGTGTGCTACTGTAACACACCTTAAGGTGTGTTGTTTTCTGGACATAAAAGGTGTGTTGCTTTAGCACACCTTTTTTTAAGAGTGTATATATTGGTTAAAACCCGTTCAAACGTCGCGCTTATGCCGTGCCGAACGCACGATCAGCTGAAATGCCTCATTATTTATTGTGTTTAATGCATTCGGCATGGCAGTAGCGCGACGTTTGAACTAGGCCTTAAGGCCTTATTTGCGTACTTTGGTGTTATCATGCTTTAACGTGATTGCATGTGCCAAGGGTTCAAGGTTTTAAGAAGTTTAATGATTTTTAGATCGACCCTTTCATAGCGCTAAAACGACCCTTTTAAGCAACTAAAACGACCCCATGAAAGGGCTTTTATACTCTTTGAAGGGGTAAAAACGACCCCTTATAAAAAACTACCCTTCGCAATGACTCCAAAATAGGAGCTGAAATGACTCCGCCGAAGAGCCAGAATGACCCCTAGAAAGGGTCATTTAGACTTTTTTAGAGGGTCAAAACGACCCTTTGAAAGAGTAACATTGTGACCCTTTGAAGAGCCAAAATAACTCTTTGTGAGGGGTAGAAACGACCCTTCCGAGGAGTAGCCTCCGAAGGGGCTAAAATGACCCTTTTGAAGGGGTCGTCTTGGGGTCAAAAAAACGACCCTTTTGAAGGGGTCGAAACGACTCCTTCGAATTTACAGTGTACAAATACACTTTTAATCATACACGAAACTCATTTAGTTATTTCATAAGAAACTTGTAAATGGATTTAGACTTTTCCGTGCGTGCACGCATATATAAAACACGCTTAACTGGAAAGCAACCTTAATTAGCTCATGATTAATTATGGATTTGAGAAGCTAATTTGATAGAAAAATGACCCCACTGCGTTTTTATATCTCACATTAGAATACTGACCTGAGGGATTTCTTCATCGCGCAATTAAAACTAAAAAAAGAATCATTGGGCGAAGTGTCAGAAGATGATATCGAGTTTTCTGAGAATGAAAATAATCAAGAAATGGCTGATGAAGATAAAGTAGAGGTTAAAGACGTTCCCTTGCAAATAAAGTTCACAGAAAAGGTAGTAAAGAAATAGATTAGGACTATGTTTAATCTGTTTAAGGTGGCTTTGGAGTTTGGTCCCCGCTTCATGATCGTCAGATTCGTGTATGTTTCGTTATCAGGCAACTGGTTTGCCGAGTGTCTCACGAAATTCTCCATAATTACAAACATCAGTCCACTCACTAAATATATAATATCAACAATCGTCCCTACCTCACAGCAATTTTGTTTCCATGAAATGGAATTTTAAAGTTTATCTCATACTGTACACCTGTTTGCGTTACCATTCTTTCGCGTTTGTTGGCAATACATCCTTCCAGAAAGTATGTAACTTTGGCTATAGAACCTCGTTTTATTAAATTAAAGAGTCGCATATAGAAAAAAACGGCATATTAGTAAAATATTTAGTAAATAGGTAATTTAGTAAAAATAGTTTTCGGGTCAATATTTAACAATTATTCGCCGAAGGCGAGGTGATTATCGGTGAATAAAAACCGAGACGAAGTCGAGGTTTTTAGTCACGATAATCACCAAGCCTGAGGTGAATAATTGTTTTAGTATAATTTCATAGGTGATTATTTGGAAAAAAAATTAAAAATGCACATTTCTTCGTCATTTAATTGACAAAACGGCTTCGGCCGCCATTTTGAAAATTGCTTAGGTGATTATCGCGTAATAATCACCTCAACAGCAACCAATCAGCGTGGAGAATTTTCAATAATCACCTATGTAATTATACTAAATACTAATAATAGAATCTTTCTAGGTTCTAGAGAAGTGTACATACTTTTTGACTTCAAAGTTTGTGACAGTTCGACTGGTTATACTTGACACAACTCAACATGGCGTCCTAGCACTGTCCAACACAGAAGATCATCTGCTACCAATGTTACATAAATTGTGGCAACCTATGACCAAATGTTTCTGTGATGATGAATTGGTAAGGAAATACAAGCCTTGTTTTTTTAGTGTAGTAATATATATTTCGGATGTTTAACGTTGTTTTAGGTTGGTAGAGCCTTGGATTGTAATGTATTGTAAAAACAAGTTCACATTTTCTCTCATTTTTCAGATCAGTGATTAACTCCTTTTAGGTTGTCAGGACAAGGGCTTTATCAGTCCTCGATGCCATGGTAAACACTTCTGGTCAATTCCTACGACGTCGTGTTATCAAAGACGCATTCCCTACTTTTCTATCCTATCTCGTCAAGCAGCAAGTAATCAGTGCAAAAGCTGGTGCTGTATATACCCATACTTTGGGATTTAAGTTTCAGTTAGCTATTTTGAATGTAATTGGGACCATATGCTATGATCTTGAAATTGTGGATATCAAGTGTGATAGAGTCATAGCCGCCATCTTGCCTTACTTGGGTCAAAGACAACCGCTGAGGTTACAGCAGGTAATACGGCTGGGTTCTGACATTCTAGTGTTAAATCTATTAGAGGAATTAGGACTGAGATAGAGTCTTCACATGACATGTGTTTCTACAAGTACCTCTACCACCCTAACAATTCATAACCCAATGCACGATTATTTAAAGGTAATTTCCTCCTGATGATTACAGTTGATTTCACGAAACTTTGGCCACGCCAATTGCGAGGTTGATTGGGAATTTGGGAACTATAAACACGAGATCATCAAGTTGATTAGCCTGCGAACAGGCTCTCAAGCTGAATTGAGAGCCTGCATCGATGACTAATGAATTTGAATATCTGCGTCTCAAATCGTGACGCGAAATTCTTATTGGTCAGATGCTATAATTTACATGTTTCCGCTGAGCTCTATATATGTCAACAAGCACTATGCATAAAAAACACATTAACTGATCAAATTGGTCTTGGCCATCTTATCTCAAAGCACGAAATGTTCTGTTTCGAGAAAACAGTATTTAAAACATTTGAACTTTTGCTTGAATCACGGGCAATAGGACAGGTGTAGTGTTGTTAAATAAAAAGTTAGAAATGGTATTGTACTTACCCATGTATTATAATTATGTTTAGAAGATCAGAATATTCATAAATTCTTATTTTGTTTCATAAATAGTTCTTTAATATTCGAAACAAATTCCATATCTGCTTCGTCTGCCATCGCCATGTTTACTCGTCCCAATCTACATGCTGCACGGCATTGCCGCCCCTCCTGGCAAAATAATAAGCAAGCGAGAAAAATTGAGGAGAAAATAAGAGGGTAGGAACACTGTGGGCGGTTTGTGGGCGTTTCATCGCTCTGGGCGAATCAGCTTTCTCAATCTTGTATCACATGACTAATTCAAATCGTCATAGGCGGGAAGCAGCATTACACGTCATCCCTACGTCAAATAAAACGTTATAAAACGCGTCGTGGATATTGTCGTGGATACGTTTGTGCCATATATGGAAGTTATGGATACGTTTGTGCCATATATGGAAGTGTCACTGCATCCAGCTTATGACAACGGTGTTCCTACCCTCTTATTTTCTCCTTAATTTTTCTCGCTTGCTTATTATCTTGCCAGGAGGGGCGGCAATGCTGTGTAGTATGTAGATTGGGGCGAGTAAACATGGCGGCGGCAGACAAAGTAGATGTGGAATTTGTTTCGAATATTAAAGAACTATTTATGAAACAAAATAAGAATTTATGAATATTCTGATCTTCTAAACATAATTATAATACATGGGTAAGTACAATACCATTTCTAACTTTTTATTTAACACCTGTCCTATTGCCCGTGATAACAGCGAGCGAAAAGTGAAGCCGACAAAAAAATCACGACATAAGTATTCGTCATTGTCTTCGTCATCAACTGTTCAAGAACTTTCTTACAGTATTAAAAATCACTTACATATAAAATTTGTAATTGTTTTGAAAGTTTTTATCACAGTTTTTATATCTTTATTCACTTTTAACCTGAAGATGGAGTTATACTCCGAAACGTAGTTATTAAAATAATTTTTTACTAAGCCCATATGGTCCAATTTATATTCAAACACACGTACATATTCATTTACATTTTGCTGGCAGGCAAATTCCGATCACACATAAATTCTTTAAAAAATAACGTACCAGTGTATTGACTAAAAACTATAAAACTGGTAAACTAAAAACAATTCAAACAATCGCGAAAAATGGCAACGGCAAAGTCACAGTTGCAAGTCAATTTTCCTACCTGTGAAATAAAATTTTCTCGCAAGAATATCTCTTTCCTTGTGCATCCAGAACGACAGTACGACACAATATATTTGAAAAAGTGATTCTTTTCTCCACACGGGGAAGTTTTCCTCGACTTTTTTTCCGACAGGGAACTCAATGCAGTTAAATTTTAGGAGCAAAACAGTTTGCTCCTAAAATGTATTGCATTGAGTTGGCCATGTTTTTAATTTTTTTTCGTGATTGCGTTCAAATTTATACTGGCCGTGCAACGGTTTGCAAGAGGGGGAATGAAACTGACGTCCAATCCGCGTAAGCCTGACGTTTGAGGGACTGAGACTGACGTCCAATCCGCGTGAAAGACTGGTATCGAGGCTTCATTGTTTTCACAATCAAATGACTGAATGTTATCGTTCCAGATATATATATATATATAGAGAGTTCACTGGTATGGGCATGTTTACTTGAGTTATCGTTCCAGGTTATTTATAGCCTGCTCACAGGCTCTATTATATAGAGCCTGCGACTTTTATTGATATTTTTTCAATACGCCCCCTTTGAGATAATTGAATATCCGGTAAATAGTAGCCAATCAAAGCAAGTTTTGTTAATTAGATTACCAGAGGTTATTAACAACAACAAACAGTTTCTCCGCTTTCTCGCGCAATTTTACGCCTGTATCTTTCACTAGGATTCAAGGTCTAAACTTTAATCTAAAATAATTCATGGTCGTTTTTTCCCTAAAGTGTTCTAATATTTAAAACATAGTCCCGTTTGTATATTGCTGTCTTGTTCGTACATTGCCGTTTTAAATGTAACTATACTACAGAGACGTAAAATTTTACTCTCTATTAGTTAATGTATTTTATATATTTATATCCAAAATATAACTGTAAGATTTAAGGAAACGTATTTAGGTTTTGAACAAACACTATTTATTAAAAGTGTCGAACAATAGCAGGCTAAAAAACAACATTAATCATTATTGCGTGAAGTCTGTCATTTGCTCAATAATACAATTAACTCAATAGACAATAGACAATTTGAAAACCCGTGGCCGTGGCATAGATTCTGCCGTGTTTAATAACTACATTTTTTTTGTAAAAAGCTCTTGTTGTAATAATATATGTCACTATAGTTGAGACTCCCAAAAATAAAGTCTCAAAGAGAGAGCGGACTTCGGTCAAAAAACACGCAAACGACTATTGCAAAATTTCCAGGTGTAAATTCAAATTGGCCAGGTGTTCTGAGAACGACTTTCCTCGACGGCGTCTGTTTTAATAATTTGCCCATTGTCTTGACTTATTCAAGACCAGATTGTTTAGGCAGAAAGCCTTGGGGTTGACAGGGAAGTATTTGGGAGAAATGTTCGGAGGCATTTGACAATCAACTGCTTTATACTAGCTGATTCACTGCCTGTGTCTCAACGAACGTCTCGCTGGGCTAACCTTAAGTTGTTCAACGTTTGAAACCGCAAGTGATGCAAACGAGGTTAGATAAATTGTCAGCCTGAACTAGACTTATTTTACTCTCTCTGCAAAGATCAGCAAGGCATACGTCGAAGTTTTCCCTTGTACTTCTTTGGAAAAGGTTTATTCTTATAGCTGACGAAGACAAAGTATCGGTATATTACATGTAAACTTTTATCAAATCCCTTTGGAAGTACAGTTAATATTGCTAACCTTCGCTCATCCTTCAATGTTAATTTAAATTGAAAGCTTTCTCAAATACATTCAGTTACTTCTTCGAAGAGATAAACAAAGTCATGGTTTTATACGCCACTGATTGAATGCCAGCTTTAAAATTACATTGCGAAATGTCGTACGAGTTAAATATTTGCACGATATTAACTCATGGGGCACTTCTGACCAATGGGAATTTTGCGTACGCTCCGTACGCATAAATCGACTTTTACTAATAAAGGTCGCAGGCCGTTCCTCCCATGCAGCCTCTGCCTGACAACGGCCTGCGAGCAGGCTAGTCCCCCCGCTGACTGTAGCATTTTGACGTAAGACCCCCAGTTGACTGTAGCATTTTGACGTCATAAATCG
>CACRXK020008937.1:0-19970 GCA_902702795.2 Paramuricea clavata | reverse complement strand
TCTCTGCCAATGTGCCTTGTTTAAATCATACTATGCCCTAAACCACTCGACTTGCCCTAAAAAGTGTTACTTGTTGATAGTTTAGCCAGACTTTCTACCCAAATCTCAAATATTTACTCTGATATGTCACCAACAAAAAATTAGATTGGGTTTGTTCTATAAGTTGTTTGATACTTTCTAAGGTAAGGTACAGTGCACTCTTTATAATAATCTCTAATGCAAAATAATTATCTTTCAAGGGAACCTGCTGGCCATTAATGTTTAACGAAGGACAGTTGCACACCAAAACCCTTGTAGATTTTGTGCGCTACAATATAGTGATGTGTTCTTCTTCGACTGTGTCAAAGTGCCATTCAGCAAAGATTCTATTGGTTTCAAATCGCCTGTACTGGTAATATGAACTTTAATTTGGGTTGTGACTGATATAAACTATGTTGAAATGATTCAACTGAATCGAAATATGTAACATAGACTATAGTTTTAAACTCTAAAAATATATAATTTACATTTGTACTTTCTATTCTCTTCATTGTTTTAATTTAGTAATTCAGTTAAATTGAGTTAATAACATACAATCTTAAGCAGCATTTATACAAAAAGGTATTTTTACATTACATTAAGTTTATATTGAATATAGCTACTTTAGACATCAATTGGATGTACATTTACATCAAAAACCATATCAGTACAGCTGTATTCAGTAAGTACGTAATGCAGTGTAAAAAGACCTTTGGAGGTGTTAGTTTACGCTCGTAGTGTAGATTAACATCAGTTGGTGTCCACACAGCTGCAAGGTGCTTTACACCAAAACAGCGTAAAAGTATCTTCGGAAATGTTATTTTACGCTCGTAGTGTAGATTTACACGAAATCGGTGTCCACACAGCTGCAAGCTATTTACACCAAAACAGTGTAAAAATATCTTCGGAGGTGTTATTTTACGTTCGTAGTGTAGATTTACACCAAATCGGTGTCCACACAGCTGCAAGCTATTTACACCAAAACAGTGTAAAAATACTTTCGGAGGTGTTATTTTACGCTCGTAGTGTAGATTTACACCAAATCGGTGATCACACAGCTGCAAGCTATTTACACCAAAAGAGTGTGAAAAGATCTTCGGAGGTGTTATTTTACACTCGTAGTGTAGATTTACACCAATTCGGTGTTCACACAGCTGCGTCTATTTAACACTGAAAAGGTGTATTTTAACACCAAAATGAGTGTAAGTAAACACTAAATCGGTGTCCACACAGCTGCAAGAATTTACACCGATTTCGGTGTTGTGGTAACACTCCCAGATTTACAGTGAAGGCTTACCACAATCATACACTTAAAATATAGGATTGAATCATTACTGTACCAACCTTAAGGCGATGCAACCATTGTCTGTTATTTGAGGACAAGATGACAAGTCCAATACTCTCAAATTTCTACAATAGTTACTAAGGTTGAAACATGTGCTAGAAAAAAATATAAAGTAATATCATCACTACGTAGTCTCTTATTCAATAACGATTTGATTTTTGAATATGTGCAACAGACTGCAATACATGCATGTTTCTAGATATAAATTGTTCCATAATTGAATAGTAACTGACTGAAAATAAACATTTTCAGTCAACTATACTTTTTTAATTATATAAGAGTGTAAGATGGAAAGTCTAAACACCGGCAACTTTGATTGTAGTGCTTGAAAATGCAGAATTAAAAAAACTGCTGCATGGGTGTGAGTGTTGATAATCATCTCTCTTGGAAAGCTCGTATCAATGATCTAGCTCCTAATCCAAGTAAACTTATCGCTCTGATCCGCCGAATCAAAATGTATCTTCCACTTCAAACAACAATTCTATTTTATAAAACCAAGGATCGATTATTGCTGTACTGTTTGGGGACAATCACCACACACATTAGGAATACATAAACTACAAAAACTTATTTTAGACTAATTTATGATAAATCTAAACTTTCTCCATCTAAACCACTTTTCGAACAGTCAAACATTTTGCCGATAAAGTACAGAGTTATGTGTACTTGTTTGTGAATCTTTAAATAACTTGGCTCCAGACTATAACTAATGTTCAAACCATTATCAGCAGTTTCCCAGCGGCATACCTGAAGCACTGCCAATATGGACTTTTTTGTTTTTTGTTTGGCTTTGCCAACTAGGGCAGGATCGCCACAACAGGATATGCATGCCGATTACTGTGGGTCCCTTTGCCTAGCTTTCCCTGTGGGACGAAACCGGAGTACCCGGAGGAGACCCGCGGCTTTCGGCAGAGCGTCGGCTTTTACTCTTTTCGCACGAGGACTGGGTTCGGGTCGCGTCGAGGACGTTCTCGCTGGGGCTTGAGCCTGCGCCTTAGGGGTGAAAGTCAAGTGCGCTAACCACTTCGCCACCGAAGCCCCATATGGGTACCAAACCATACACTAACTACAGTATAACCAGAAGTACATGGACTTCAGTACACTGGAGCATATTTTATAATATGTTGCCACCAGATAAAAGATCTTCCAGTTCGAAAAACCCTTGAATTTCACACACATGTACGTATAAAAATAACTCTTAAGATGTATGTTAATTCTAATTTGTTATACAGTATACCTATTTATTATATAAACATAAGTGTTATATAGAGTTTTTGGCCACTGAGAAAAATCGTATTTAAACACACGTAAAAAATACGATATTTTTACGTGTGAAAATATCATTTGTTGTAAAACGCATTGCCACGGACGTTTTCACTGAATTTTGTTTATATAATAAACAGAAAAATACATGGATGGTTGAAAATACCAGATTTATTTCTCGTGTTGAACATGATATCTCACTCGTTCGCTGCGCTCACTCGTGAGATATCATGTTCAACACTCGAAATAAATCTGGTATTTCCGCGCACCCATGTATTATTCTCTATATAGATATGTACTTTATGTAAGTATGTATATAGAAATGTAAATTGTACTGCATGTAAGTATATTTAATTATATAGTTAATTTTAGAAGGTCCATGCAGTGGAAGATTAGCGAAAGCTAAACTGGCATTTTTCTTTGTAAATTAACTTTCTTTAAATAAAGTTTTAACAATAACAATAATAATAACAATAATAAACTTTCCAAGGGTCTATATAATTACTGAACAAAAATTTACCAAGATAAGTTTATCAGTTTGAAATGAATGTACACTTCTTTTATTACATATTATACGAGTGTCAACTTACCTATCCGATATTTTTTTACATCCTTCGAGAATTAACTCTTCAATATTCCTACATTCACCTGAAAATGTCCTAGAACAAAATTTAAGAAAAAAGTGAAAAATCACATTATAATTAAGTAAGATGTTTGGGGTTGTTTAAACTGAATATTTAAATGCTCAAAACAATGTTCAAATATTTCGATATTTCAATAAATACGATAAACATGTAGTACGTTCCTCATTACATTCCGCTTGTCTCGATTAGCCCCTACGGTTATTACAGGCGGAGTCATGTTACATTCTGAACCAAACTATCAGAGTCATTTTGATCTGGTGTAATAACTAATATATTTTTTTATGTCACATTTTTGCATGCAGGTACAAATAGTGGTAAAGCTACTGATTCACAGTAAAAATTAAACATTTGATTATAACATGATAAGATTGGTGGCCGTAAATTGGTGTGTGACTCCTGTTGCGACAAAGTGACATGAGGTAACACCAACCTAACTACTTTTGAATTTCTTCGGGAACCATAGGAAGGAGGAACAGTGCTCAATAAATTACTAACAGTGCTCAATAAATTTCTTCTTCTTCTTACATAGAATAGCAATGCAGATCAAATGAATATTTCCAAGGGAGCGTAAGCTTGTTGATTGGCTTTTTCTCATTGGCTATAGCGCGTTCGCTTCATCCTTGGTGTTCGGTAAACACCGTTTAGTGTTTTCAAGAATGGCGAAATGAGTTGCTTCGTCTATCGACTTTATTCAGAGTTGGAGCTAGTAATTGTGGATCAATAGAGCTGTGCAAACTCCGGTTATTTTAGGCTCCTACTGCCGGCTCCGGCAGTCAAAACTCCAGCTCCGGCAAGGAAATTTTAAGGAAATTTCATATTTAAAAGTGGAAGCAGGCAAAAGTATTTCAGTACTTAATTTTTAAGTACTTAATTTTTCCATTACCAAAAGTTCATTGAAATATGAAATAAGTTTTCATAATAATTTTGTCTCCCGGAGTTTTCCAACTTCGGTTCCGGTAAAATATGCCGGAGCTTGCATATGCATGCAGACCACAGACGTCATACTCATTATCTTCACTATGTGTTATGCTCATTCGAACAAACTTAAAACCACATCTTATATGCTCTCCACAACCATCTACGATTGTTAATGCTTTTAAGGAGAGCTACAACCCTACAATTTCCGACTGGTAAACTTCCCGAAATCAAAGTTGTTTTATCATACATAGCAGTGCCACCACACAAAAGTATAGTGAAACACTACGCTTTCGCAAACCGAATACCGCAGGATTCAATCGCTTTTTGATAATTTGAGGTTGGTCCCATGGAAGGTTTTTTCAGATACAGTTTAATTTTCAGGTGGTACTTATCAGTTATTTGTAACATTCCCTGATATGCGACAGGGAACTACAAACAATGTATATAATATTAATACTATTAGTCAATTTCATACAATATTCATCTACAGTATAGCGGTTCCCATATTTATAAATAGGTTTTACTATTCGTAAAACCATATTAACAATGGACCTAATTCCCAAATGAACAAAATTTTGATCTAGACAAGTCTAGACAAAAATTCTATCACAGCTTGAAAGAGCATCACAAAATTAGTAATATTCCGAAGTTTCGTTGCAAAATGTTGTAAAATGCGGATAATATAGCCCGTTTTCTGAAAAAAGGTATCAATTTCCCGTGCGTAATACAAAATGACTGAAAAACGTCAAACTTCGCAGGGCTATATTATCCGCATTTTACAACATTTCACAACGAAACTTCGGAATATTACTAATTTTGTGATGCTTTTTCAAGCTGTGATAAAATCTTTGTCTACACTTGTCTAAATCAAAATTTTGTTAATTAAGCCTGGCGCACACGATGCGATTTTAGTCGGCCGATAACAATCGTTTGACTAAAACTAACAAAATCGTTGTGTGTGCGGTGTCATTTTTAACCGATTTTTGTTGCTCGATTTTAATCGGACAACATCAAAACGTTTTGATATTATACGATTTTTATCGGTGGAATTTTAAGTATAACCAATCAGATTTCATGCTGTGATCACTGCTTGTATTTATTTGGCAACATGGCGGCTACAGTTCAGGGAGCGTATTTTTTTCGTAATCGTGTGCGGAGTATACCGATGTATATCGGTATGTCAAACGATTTTTATCGGCCGACTAAAATCGCATCGTGTGCGCCAGGCTTTAGGGAATAAGTCCATTGATGCATGACATACAAGGTGTCCCCCAAAAAGGTGACACTATAGAAATTATCCTATTGTTATAATTCGAATACCTGAGCACTATGCTAAACACAAGAGTGCGTTAACACAATTGAATTGAATTTTTAATTACAAGGCGCATGGAATCCTGTGCTTAACAACAATAGGATAATTTCTATAATGTCACTTTTTTGGGGACACCCTGTATATACAGAAATGTTAGTGGAGTTTGTCGAGAATGCAAGTCTGGGAGTTTGGGATCGGAGTTGCCAAGTTCATTTCTCATTTAAGGTGGCTGAGTAGAGTTGGAAAAAATAAATTACGATTTAGATCCGCATTTTTGGCAAATATTATTTGTTGAAAATCAGATCAGAATTTTCCTATTTGCCGAGCTTGAATTCATAAAAGTTGTGTAACTGCTGTTGCTATGGCAACAATGACGTATCAATACATAAATACAAACTTTAGTTAACCACGCTATAGCCTCAACATGAAACCGTTGGGAGGCTGATTTCCATGAGGGGCGTGAAATATAAAATTAACTATTTACAATAAATGAAGAAATATAAAAAAAATGAGACTACATTGCAGCTAGAACAAGAAAATACGATGATTTTTAATGCACGATCATACACGAGCAAGTTTCAACTCATTCTTTGTTCTAATATCGATTGAAAGAAGAGCTTAAGGATTCAGCAATTTTTGCCTCATGGGGAAGATTATTCCAATGCAAGGCACCGTTATAACTGAAGCACCTCTTTCGGCATAGGTGGTGCTAAATCAGTTTCCCTATTTCTGAGATTGTATGTATTATGTCTTTCATTATTAAATTGAAATGCTTCTTTAGGATTGGGTGCGGTGAGGCCATTCAAAATTTTATGGATGAAAATAGATTTAACGTAGTTTCGTTTCCAATTTAGATTCTCGAGTAACTCAGATGACCGAATATCGTAACTTGCACCAGTAATTACTCTTGCAGCACGATTTTGGTATTTTTGCAACCTATCTTTGAGGCCAATTCCGCAATTGTCCCATAATGGGCCGCAATAATCGAAATAAGGCTGTACAATAGCATTATATAGCATTTTGGTTGTCGACAGTGGTACAAAAGGTTTAGCCCGTCGATCTCATTGCACCAATACCGGCACCAACCTTAGAACAGATAGAATCAATATGTTTATCCCAACTCCCAAGACAACCTTTCGTCCATATTCACGCCAAGGCATGAATATTTATTAGTCCTGGGTACTGGCTTATTATTAATTATAATAGGATTGCTAAATACTTTATTCTTAAGGTTATAGGAAGATCCAATGAACATATGTTTCGATTTACTGGGGTGGATTTGAAGTTTGTTTTTGTATCATGCATTTGCGTATATTTTCAAGATCAAACTCTATTCAGCCACTTTAAATGAGAAACGAACTTGGGAACTCCGATCCCAAACTCGCAACTTACAGACTCGCAACTCGCAATATAGCCGACCTCGACTTAGTGTAAATGGGGTCTAAAAACGTTGTAAATTAACGACACACATGCACGCAGTATACACCTACCTTAATGCTCCATCACCAACACTTTTACATCCTTTAAGTCCTAATCTCTTAAGGAATCCGCCACATCGACGCGACAAATTTTGGATTACAGTTTCCTGCAAAGAACGGAAAACACCAATCCATGAGTTATTTACAAATCTTTTTCACAAATATAGATTTTTATATAACAGACAAGCGGACTTTTCGTATATGTAGATTTTATCTGTGTTTGAGACGTCTTCTCATCAGACTATCACACCAATGAAAAATCCACACATTCACTTTCGTGCATGGTTAAAATGACCAATTCTTATTGGTTGTTGTACCAATACACAATTCACATTATAGACTAATTTTAAAACTAGGCAAAGAGATACAAATAAATCACCACAGCTAGAAAGAGCATACTAAATGAGTAAAATTGGAAAGTTTGGTTGCGAAATGTTGTAAAATGCGGAAAATACTATAGCCTTGCAAAGTTTGTATACTTTTGTATTGCGTGCGGAAAATACTACCATTTTCGGCCAAAATGTGGTAGCAATTTCCGCACGCAATACAAATATATACTATAAAAGTATAGGCAAAGTTTGAAAACCCATATCTTCGCAATAACGCAATAAATAAAAAGTCCGCACGTGGAATTTCAAGAGAAATCTCTGAAGAACAACATATCCAAATTTAATGCGAAAAAATCCTCTTGCAGCAAAGCTTTCAAGTGACACCATATGTATTTACAAATTCCATGTGATGAAGGCGTTTTACATATAGAGCGAAAATGTAAACAAATGCGCCGATTGGTCGAGAACGAAATTCCCCCTTGTTTGGAATACCTAGGGTTTGGAAACGTCATATGGTACCAAGAAAATGTAATGTACAATACGTGGCTGAAACCAAAGTACCAGATCGTAATATAGGCGATTTATCGCACCCTGTTTAGTAATATTTTATACAGTACTTCTATAATGTCATTTACGGGACCATTTAAAGTATACTGTAGAAGAACTTACACTAATATCTCGTTGAAATTCAAATAGATCAACTCTCTGCCAGTTACTACCATCCAAAGCTAAAACATTCCACAACTAAGAAAAACAAAAATAAGCAAACAGAGAATTTGTTTAGATACAGAAAAGTGTTCATAGAATTCAGAAAATGTATGTGGAAAATATATAAAGACCTTCGAAACTTGAGCACAGCGACAAAGAGAAACTACATCGAGGAATGAAAAAACTCTAGAAAATAAAACAGATATATGAATTAGAACGATTAGATATTTTTCGTCTTTCTATAAATATATTCCATATAACTTAACATTTATTGGGATTTTCGGAATATTTCTGTACAGAAGGAAAATATCTGAAATAATACTACAGTACGTCACAAAACTCGCACTGCGATTGGCTAACAACATGCACCGTATAACTGAAAGTAGTAAAATGTTAGTACATTTAGTAAGACGATTTTGGCTAAAATCGTAGCGAATCTTGTGTAAATGATAGGAGAAATTGTCATCCACAAATTTGGATTTTAAAGAGGAAGGATATGCAAAGAAACTCGTTCTTTGTCATATGTGCAAGTGGTTCAATGAACTATGTGGTACACCCCATGTGGTTCAATGAACTCTTTCAAATTTAGTGTTCGTAAACATTATGTATCTAGGTTAACTTCTTGCAGCCCTCCTAGCTTTACTTATAGATTTAAAAGTTATATATAAATTATGTTATTTGTGTAATGTACTGAACGTGCTTTGCTGCTTGTTGTTCACTTGATCTCATGGCATTCCTCAGGTTCCTTATGTTCTGTTGAAAAATACGTTTTGGGTTAGGCTAGTGATTTGATCGAGAAAAAGTTAGAAATATTGATATTCGCTTACAAATGACTATAATCTCATTGGGCTCGGTGTACAACAAGCAGCAAAGTCTAGTTAAAATGTTTGGATCAGGTGTCAATTGGGACGCAAGTCCTGTTCCTTTCCTCAGTCACACTTGTGTGCTCTGTTTATCGTAGATGTATGCGTAATGATTGTATTGTGACAAATGATTAAATAAAGATGAACAATTCCCCGATAACAATGCTGCAGGAAAGAACAGCATGATTGCATTTAAAGATGCTGTAAAGTCAGTTCTGCGCATACGTTCTGCGCAGGCCTACATTCCAATGATCGGGACCCGACCATTGGAATGTTATTAATATTTCGCATCTTCCGAACTTTCTTGAATTGAATCTCTGGTCTGTATTCATTTACAAGCAGAGCGAACCAAAACAGTGTTAAAAATTCAGTATAATATATATCTAATCATATTTTACAACTGCATGTAGCACTGAGTTCAAAATGTAAACAAAGTGTTTGTTCACATTACATACTTTGCAGCATCTTTAAGCATTTCAGTCATCGGTTTACAGTATATACAGTACATGCCCTTTGAACAGAACGTTGTAGTATGGTCGACAACATTTTCTTTTTGTTCTTCTGCAGACTTTATAAAACGTAACACTATCCCATGCATGGTTCAACTTGACACCGCATACTAGAATAATAGTGGACGGCTTCGTTATACGTGTGAGGAAATTCAAAACCATTTCATTTTCACAATTTTATATACCTGGAGTAGTAATTTTCAAAGTTTGAGTTGAATTAATCTAATAAATGCTGATAAAGTTTCGTTTGCCTGACAAGGAAATGTGGTAGGTTTTCGATTTTTTATGAAACGTTGTTAGTTATGTTATTGCACTGAATGTGCAGATAGTAGTACATGCATGTATTGTGTGTCAAAATCAGACGATGAAGATCATAAATTCTATTAATATTTTAGCGTCACTTAATAAATAAATACTCAAATTAATATCAGTGTTAATTGTATTGTAAGTTCAAATTGTGTTCTGACAAGAATAGTGAAATTCAAATCAAGTAATTTTTTATTTACGACGTAAACAGTCTTGGTATGGTTGCTTGTATTTTGTTCCAAAGCTTTTGTAATATAAGTGCTTTGGAAGTATTGATTTTCTAACAGTAGTTAAATCTACAGGCATATAGACTTGACACCTCAGTCTTTGGAACCCTATCGAGTAAGAACAGGCACTTCGTTTCTGATGAAAATTCTAGTACATATTCTAGTCTTCATAACTCAAGTATTGCATGTAAAAATAGTGTAGTCTGTAGAACTGCGGAACAACGTAGAATACAGTTGGTGTTACCACTGCAGAACAATGGCATCATATATTATACACTTAATGTATTACATGCTCTCGCGGGAAATAGCGAATTTTGTTTTCCCGAGAATCTCAATGTTTCCCGCGACGAAGTCGAATATTGCACTTGTATTAATATTGCACTATTATTCTAATATTGCACTTGTCATATCTTCGAAACGAGTTCGGTAACCCTAACTTTTTTCTGTTTTTACTACGAGCTATCATAAACTTCACCCCTGGAAATTTTCAGCAAATTCTCATTTCCAGAACAATTACTGATGGCAACGAAAATTTTTATTGGCTATTTCAATCCTACTTGACGAACTAACTATGACAATATTATCATTTCCTTCTCGAACATTTTAGTCTACGAGTAAAATGCATGCAAACTTTGTGTTTCGGCCAGTTTCGCCGCCATCTTGGAAAACATTTTTGAAAAATTATCTCGAAGGTCAATGAACTTTTTGACGTCATTGGATGGGTAGCACCAAAACTACAAGAGAGAATTCTATTGCGTGCGTGTTATGTTAGCTAAAAATATGTCGTTTTGAGCGTTATGCTGGCCAACACTTTTCGCAATCAAACAAGAGAAGTCTACACTATCAGATAAAAACATATCGAGCGACTGGGAAAGCAAGGAATGACGCAATTTACAATACAGGTAATTGATCACAAAATATTGGATTAGAATTTGCCTGGTTACACTCGAATTTCTGCGTTTATTTGACACAGAGTAGGATATATACCACGAGAAATAGTGTTACAAACTCAGGGCTCGAAATAACGGCCGATCAACGATCAATGATCGGCAGGAAATTGTTTTTGATCGGCGAAGAAGCAACGTTGCCGTTCATCTTGATCGGCAGAAATATATTTGACCATTGTCTAAAAGACATGCTTACCTGTACGCGGTAAAAGACAAATAAAACATAATACACATTCAAAAACACGCAAAAAGCTTTCTTGTTAATTAGTTGATACGAGTCATACGACAGGAAAGGCCGCAGCACTATTCTCGCTCTAAAGTAATTTACTATAAAACAAATTTGCATGAAGTATTGTCGTCTCTGACTGCAATCCGAATATTTTTAAATATCGTCGTCTCTTCAATAGACTGCAATCTGCCAATCTGCACCGCTGACAACGAACATTTTTGTTATAATAATTTCAAATTAATAGGATTTTTTGAGTAGGATTTTTGTTTTCAGTAGGATTTTCTCTTTTAATAATATTAAATAATAAGTTTTAGTTCTTAATTGATAATATTGATTATTGCTGTGTTAAGTGTGTTTCTTGCTTTTGTGTGAAAAAGTGCAATAACTATAATTAAAACTTGAAAAGTGTTATAATAAACTAAAGTTTATTAATACATGTTAAATGTAGCTACACTATTAGTATTATATATATAAGTTCATAAATGTCGTAGATTTAAACTTGAATTTGAAATAAAGTAAAAACTTCCTGTTCAGATGTGTATTTACTAGCATATTTAGAATTTTTTTCAAGGAAACTTAGGCTCCTGATCGGTCAGATTTTCATTTGATCGGAAAAAAGTCGTGATTGCCGATGACCATGATCGGGAACGTTGGGAACGTTATTTCGAGCCCTGCAAACTAGTCACATACTTGGTAAAACTTTTCTGCCTTTTGTTTTGGCTCAAAGTGCACTACGCGTGGTAGTACTCGGTATTATTTATAGTCATGAAATTGTGTTTACCCAGCCAATGACGTCAGATAATGTATTTGTGGCATAAATTAGCATACGCGCTTATTTTCAAAATGGCGACAACTGTTGAACTTTTTATCACAATTTTCGCGACAACTAAACGCGACAAACCGGCCAAAATACGAAATTAAATATTCCGTGAGTGTACCTAATAGATATAAGTAATAAAAATTTTGGTTGCCAATGTCCTTTAAAGAAAAATATATGCACTTCACATAATTTTCCTTGTTGAGGACACAATATTTTGATTGCAAAATCTGAAATGAGAATCGAACCGACATTCTGAATGACACATGCTCTATTGATTGTGCCATCGAAGCCCTGATCGGTCACATTCTGTTTCGGTTGAATGAATTTCAGAACATATATTTATATGAAACTTGGTATTTACCTTAAGACCAGTTCACCAGGAAGCTTTCTATTGATTAATCCTATTGAATCGTCGTCTGGGTTTCTGTTTACTTGTAACTAAAAAATTAAATATACAGTATATGTACGATTAACAAACTGTATAGTACATTCACTGGTATTTCTAGACAAATTTTCAAATGTAAATTTCTACTATACACTTTTAGACCTAACCAGAAGAAGATGCGAAAAACAGTTTGTTTTCCCTTGGGAAAACACTCTAGTTAATTATCACTTATTTACTGAGATTGTGGACCCGAGACCGTCGATGTTTCCCGAGGCGAAGCCGAGGGAAACATATATCGACGGTCGAGGGTCCACAAAACACACTGCTTTCCCGAGGTCTCAGTAAATAAGTGTTTTATTATATATCAATAGTCAAAGAAACAACAAATTAAAGAACAAATGAACGTAAATACATGAAATATTTTATTGTTAAAACGTTATATTAAACACTGGCTACACTGCATTTACTTAAAGCGTAAGTTTTAATTACGTACTAGGCATGTCCAAAGGTCGCATCTTCACGTGCATGGATTTTTTTTGTTATTCGCCGGTCGATAACGTATTATCTCCCTCTCGCGCTGTTGCGAGGGAGACAGCCTAATTTCGTCACCCTCACGTGATATGCTCTCAACTAATAAAACACTAGAAAAATGCGACTTTGACCATTGATATATAATAAGTGTTAACCCATTGAGTGGCAGCACTCTCCCCATGACAAGTAAAATCGTCTGGCGTAATGGCGTTAGACAGGGTAAAATAATAAAGTAGGGTGCATCTGGGCGTATTGCTGCATATACGCAGACAGTCTGATTAACCCATTGAGTGATAGCACTCTCCTCTTGACAAGTAAAAGTGTCTGGCGTTAGACAGAGTAAAATAATAAAGTAGGGCGCGTTGCCGCAAAGGCACTACCACATTGCAGCTTGAAATAACAGCCGATCACCGATCAATGATCTGCAAGAAATTGCTTATGATCGGCGGAAAAGCAGGGTTTTGAACCTGAAAAAGCAGGGAAAGTCACGACTGCCCATCACCATGATCGGGAACTTTGGGAACGTTATTTCAAGCCCTGTTCTAATGAATGTATATAAATTTCCTCTCGATAATTTCCATCTACAAGACCCTTCAACCATTATTCAATCGAGTGAGATGCCAACAAAATCTTGATATTTACTAATTGACCTGTACATTTAAACATGTTAGATGCGAAACCAGGATTCATATTAAGAGTTTCGAACGTTCACTGGTTAAAAATATTTATTTCGACAAGCTTTCGACTGCCAGTCTTCGATGGGTAGATTAAAGTGAGTGATGTGATATTTACAGTGATTTACAGTTACAATATACTGACACAACATACAATTATTGAAAGTTCCGCCTACGTATAGGATTAATGACTGTTTACATTGAAGAGAATTTAAAGCTTTTAGAGTTTTTTGAGCAGAAAGTGGTATTGTTCTGGCAAATGTTTTTATCAGAGTTTTCAATGCATGCAGTGTTGCCTTTGTCAATTATTTTTCCGTTTACAAAGTCAAGTCTATGATAGTTTTTCCACGCATGGTTCACGATGTTTGAGCCACTTTTATATTTCTCCAAGTTTCGTTCATACTGTATTCTCTTCTCCTAGTTTTGAAGGCTCTGCCTGTCTCTCCAATCATAGCTTATCGAAGGGAAGATGGCTGTGAAACTCATTAGAATAACAATATAACTCATTATCTATGTTAGTCAACGTTTATTCATAAATAAGGTCGTTCACCGTCACGTGTGTATTGTATTTTTGCCAAATCCACCAAGAGCAATTTCCAATTTACCTTATTGTTCGAGTCACGGATGGGTAACTTTCCTAAAACATTGCTATTGGTCAGTTGGGCAAAAATACAATTCTGCACACGTGACGGTGAAGGACCAGATTTATGAATAAACGTTGACTATAACATAGATAATGAGTTACATTGTTATTCTAATGAGTTTCAGAGCCATCTTCCCTTCGATAGGCTATGCTCCAATGTAGCTCCACGATTACTCAGATGTCATAAGGTTTTAGAAAACGTTTCAGTGGCTCTGTTAGTCCTTTGATGTATGCATGGGAGGACGGCGTAATTGTAATTAGTCTTCGTTTCCACAGAGTCAAAAAATAAACGTACAAGTTCTTCAGGTGAAGGAGTTCGGTTTTGTTGCATGACACGTTTATGTTCTACTTGTTGTAGGAATTTCGTAGGATAGTCATTTGCCATCAATGTGCGTGTGATCAAAGTGTCTGAAGATCAGACGAATGTAGTTTATCATATCAACTGTTCTGATTGCTCGTGGAGCTACATTGGAGAAACAGGAAGAGCCTTCAAAACTAGGAGAAGAGAACATGAAAGAAACGTGGAGAAATATAAAAGTGGCTCAAACATCGCGAACCATGCGTGGAAAAACGATCATAGAATTGACTTTGTAAACAGAAAAAATAATTGACAAAGACAACTATATCGACATAGATCGACATTAGAATCTTGGCACACTGCATGCATTGAAAACTCTGAAAATAATTCAAAATATTTGCCAGAACAATACCGGTTTCTGCTAAAAAAAACTCTAAAAACTTTAAATTCTCTTCAATGTAAATAGTCATTAATCCTATATGTAGGCGGAACTGTCAATAATTGTATGTTGTGTCAGTATATTGTAATTGTAAGACCACGTTTACACGGTACCGGACGAATTTGAGACCGGTCCGAAATTCGTCCGTTTCGGCCGTGTAAACACGCGAGAACCACGGAACCGGACGAATTTGAGACCCCCTAACAGGACGAATTCGCGTGTAAATAGGCGAAAAAGGACGAATTTCAGACCGGTCCCAAATTCGTCCGGTACCGTGTAAACGGGGTCTTAATCACTGTAAATATCACATCATTCACTCTATAATCTACTCGTCGAAGACTGCAGACTGGCAATCGAAAGCTCGTCCAAATAAATATTTTTAACCAGTGAACGTTTGAAACTGTTGACCTGTACATATCTTTGCAAACTGTTGTTAGAACTTACTGCTATGCTCTCTGTTCTAACTACATATATCTTAAGTTCCGATTAATAATGTAAGTGTAAATAAAATTATAAATAATTTATAAACCAGGGGTCTCAATTAAAAGCCTTCTCCCTAGCCCAATTCTTGTAACTCTGTATAATTGTGTTGTAATTCCAAATAAGTATCCATGAGCAAAAGTAATAATAAATAAATAAATCTATACATGGCAGTACACTAGTATATATATATATATATATAGCTTAAGATTTTGGTTTACGAAACACAAACAGTGCTCAATACCATATAGTAGTATAGATAGAACTATATATATATATATATATATATATATATATATATATATATATATATATATATATATATATATATATATATATATATATATATATATATACCAAATATGTATTTAGAATCATATATGAGTAGAGTGCTCGATATACCGAAGTATAGAGCTAATAAAGATAAAATACACCTGGTTTACTTCATAAGATTTATTCACTACAAACTTGTTTCATATGACAAGCAATGCTTGTCACACTCACCAGGTGAATTTAAATGTCGTGCTATTTTGTTGCCAAGGTTATATATACTATATACATGTTTGACGTTAATGGAATGATCAAGTATTAAATTACGTATAGATTACATATATATACAGATTATATTAAGAGAAAATTGTTTCTATGTCTGCATTTGGCAAGCATTGCTTGTCATACGAAACAAGTTTGTAGTGAATAAATCTTATGAAGTAAACCAGGTTTATTTTATCTCTCTCTATATATATATATTATATTATACATAAATTTGTGGTTAGAGCTTGATAACTGGCCTCTGCAGCTCATTTGGTTAGAGGGCTGCACCAGAATCACAGGACCACAGATTCTATTCCTGTGCCAGGGACCTATATTGTTGCATTTTTCGCAGCTGTTCGTGGTTAGGTCGAATACATGACATGTATATAAATTTCCACTCAATAATTTACATCTACAAGACCCTTCAACTATTATTCAACATTTTATACGACTCCTACATTAAATGAAATACATAACTATATTGTCTGATTCCTGATTCATCAGTTTACAATAATCGTATTAATATTCAAACATTGATTTATCTTATCATAGAAAAGACAAAATAATTTTCCACGTTAACTTTATCCTGCTATACAATTTCTCTTTGTTTAAGCAGAGAAGTTGGATGGCCAACTCTCTTAAATTTGTATCTGATAGATAAATTATGATTAGTTTTGCTTAGGATAGATTTTTTACTTTGAGATAAAAAATCTCTACCAAATGGCACAAGAGATCTTAATCCATTAACCTTTTAAGTGGCAATGTGCCCAGAGGTTCCCTACTATTTTAGTTTACTCCATCTAATGCCAGATGATTTTACTCATCAGGGGGAGAGTGCTGCCACTCAATGGGTTAATCAGACCATCTGCCCATGCACCTTGTTAACCCTTTAAGTGGCAATGTGCCCAAATGCACCCTACTACATGTATATTACTTTACTCTGTCTAATGCCAGGTGATTTTACTTGTCACGGGGAGAGTGCTGCCACTCAATGGGTTTTAAAGTTGCATTGCACACTAATGCACCTTACTTTTTTTATTTTGCTCTGTCTAGCACAAGACAATTTTACATATCATTGGCACTTAATGGGTTAAATTTATTACAAAGGGTTGAAATTAATCTTAGGATTTTGTTGGCATTTCACTCGATTGAATATTGCTTGAAGGATATCGTTGATGGAAATTATCTAGTGGAAATTTATTAAACAATTATTGAACGAGGTTGGGCATGAAATCGAGAATTATCCAGGACGAGGTTTGTGTTATTCACCAAAGCCGGAGGCTTAGGTGGATAACAAAAACCGAGGCCTTGATAATTCTCGATATCATGCGAAAGCCGAATCCAATAATTGTTTTATATGTTCAAAAACAAGAGGCAAAGAACAACACTAGTGGAATAGATAAACATTTAATGCGAAAATAATGAAATGTTCGTTCCGTGCAACAATATTTTTAAAACAATTAAACGACAGTATAAAAAAAGTTCCTTGAAATGTCTATTGAGCCCAAACCTAAGAGCTCTGAGCGAGCTCTTCGAGTACAACTTGCCGTTCTGTTTTCTAGCTTCGGCGTAGAACAACTTCAAAATCGCTGCCAGCTCGACAGAGTTTGTCGGATATTATTTTCGCTTTTCTTGTAAGATACTCCTCGAAAATACTTTTGAACAGTTTTGTTGCTCTCTTCGTACTTTTGCTATCTTTCTCTGAAAGCAACGTTGAAAGGTCTTCATCATTTAACAATGGAAACTAGCTAAAAGCCATTTTGTTTACTCTTCAAAATTATTTAGTTTTAGCAGGATTTCTAGCAAGCTGCCGACGCCAGTGGGTCTTGGGTTCGACAGCGTGCAATAATACCTTGTGAATTAGCAGGGGCGTTTTGACCAATTACAAACGAGAATAAAGTTTGAATATATATAATAAATACAATTACTAGAGCTAACCAGACCAGGTGATCTCGTGTTCGTATTTTAGCCAATCAGCGCTCAGAAAGGGTTGTCCGAATAGAAATCCATTTTGATGTATTCAGTCAATTATATCTTTCGTTATTCTTTATGAAACTAGTTGACATTTTGTAATTATGTTTGCTTATGAGAACTATAGCTCTGACAAAAATATGGAATCGAAATAAAGTATATTACAGGAGATATTCAGTTGTTTTAATCATAAAATGGATTTCTATTTGACAACTAGTGCCAGTACTTTTCCGCGTATCAAGATCATCTGGGAAACAGAAGCAAAAAATGCAACTATAGGTCCTTGGCAAGAATCGAACCTGCGGAACCTGCTAGCCAGTTATCAAGGTCTAACTACAAATTCATGTAATATATACTGTCAAGATTTTGTTGGTATCTCACTCGATTGAATGTTGCCTGAAATTAATTTTGTACTTTATAGCAGATGGCAAATACCGGTATCTTTCAACAGGTGTCAGTGTTACGCAGAAATCCATTTCTTATATGGAACTCTGTCTTCTCATACGAATATGGCCAATCAAATGTAAAGTTACCAATATAAATTGTTGATTGATTTTTAACCGATTAAGTAACAATATGCCCTACTTCACTAGTATACCTCTAACATTACTTTACCCTAATGCAGTCCGATATATTCTACTCCCCCAAAGACAGTTTTAAACTGCATGTAAAGAAGCTTAAATTAATGGCAAACGTTAAATGGACCACAGTTACAAAATTGCATCCATACTCATTTGTGAAAAACTTGTAAGCCTTATTTACATAAATTTTCCCCATATAAACATAATACAAATCACCTGGTATTCACATGGGGTTTGCATTCAATTTTCGATAATCTAATATATATATATATATATATATACATATATATATATTAGATGATATAAAGCATCCATTGGGTAGCCTGAGCTTCTTTACATAATCAAGATATCATACTCCATGTGTAAACAATACAGTTTATATATTATGAGCTACTCAAAGTTGTTTTGTTACATATTTATGTTATTATGAAGCAAATTATATACCTTTTGATTGTCGTTAGTATGTAGATGTGAATATCCAACAGTGGAATTATGCTGGTTTTTATGCCTTTTCACAGAGAACGATCGTTTGCTGCCAAAGGCTGTACTTGTCATTCCAAAATGACAAACACAAACAGGGCAATGACAGGCCCACATTTACACATTGATTGTTTAGGTTTAGTAAACCACAACAGAACAGGTAACCACACGACTTTGAAGTAGTGTAGTTTCCCTAGATTACTTCATTCGAAGGTCTTTATACATTTACTCAAAAACTATCAAACAACAATTGTTCTTTGCCCATTTAAATAAAACTTTAACATATTGCCCTTGAGCACCAAACACTTGAACTCGTGGAATTTTCATCCACAACAAAGCGAAGGCTAAAATTATGTATAACAGTTTACCCGTTGTCAACAGGCATGATCGGAGATTCTGGCCTTCGCGGATACATAAAAATACATGGATAAAAATACTAACTTTTTGCAGTAACTAGCTTCTCACATAATATTCTCGTTTATTTGCTTAGTTTATTCAAAGAATGACAGTGAACGTTCTTGTGTTGACAAAAATAGATCGTCAACAGCTTACAAAAACAGTGCATGGAGACAAAAATCGAGCGCACACTCACCTCAAATCGACTTCTAGAACTGCTACGGGTGTGATTGCTTTGTGTCAGGCTATTGTGATTAGAAAACATCAATTCCTTCTTGGCCAAATAGTCCCGATTATTTATCGAACGATGCTTTTCTAACATAAACGCAATGCTGTTGTTTTCATTTTTAGACCACGTGACCTCGTAGGTTTACACTCGGAGCACAGTCGGCATAACATCGTAAATGCGCAGATGTACCGAAGACTAAAATCCATTCCAGACAGCGAAAGCGACGAGAAAAACAAATCCTGGCAATGTGATTTGTCATCGAAAAAAATTCTTTTCTATTGTTGAAAAGTAAAGCGCGGAAGTAAATCTGCAAATCCTGATGTAGACTTTCTCAAAGGGTTCATTTTAAGGTGGCTCAATACGGTTTTTAAAATAAGCAAGTTGTTCGACTACTGGAGGGGGGGGGGGGGGGG
>CACRXK020008936.1:9844-19979 GCA_902702795.2 Paramuricea clavata | reverse complement strand
CTTAGCCAATCAGCGTTATTCATTATAATTCATTATATTAATGAATTATTAATCGTCGAGAAATCTCGTGCATTATAATTATACGAAGGCCTTGCGCAGCCCGTAGTCCCCAGCTCATTCCCAATAGAGACGTAGCCAGGGTTTCTGGTTGGGAGGGGGAGGGGGGCAGCAAAAACCTAGATGGGCCAAAAAAATTGCTGGACAACAACATTTTAAATCAACCCCCCCCCGTCGACAACTTTTTTGGTAAATTTTTTCCGGACAATAACATTATAATTGCTTTCGTAACACTTTTCCCGATTTCCGTATTTTCGATGCTTCGCCACGAAGATTCCGACAACATTGACAATTTTCTGACGTGTCTTAACATGAAGCTATATAATCCAGAATTCCCTTTTTTATACAATACATTTTATCAGGGGGGCAAAATCTTGTCAGGCGGGGGGGGGAGGCGGGTCCCAGGCCCCAGCCCTGACTACGCCTCTGATTCCCAACAAGTGACCTAGTATATAATAATATTTATATAGAACGAACCAATAACACTGACTGCACGTCGATAAAATTTATTTTTTGCAGTCGAGAATTCCCGTGCACAATTACGATGCCTTTGCGCAGCGCGTAGTTCCGAGCTAATTTCCCACAACCGACCTAGTATACAATAATATTTATATAAAACAAATCATAAACACTGACTACATTTGTTTCAGAAATCCAATCAAAAAACGTGTTCATATTAAGTAAGTACTCACTGGTGCTTTGTCAAGGGGGATCGATTCAGAATGTTCTTCTTTCCGGTCAATGATACTGGTCGGATTGCTATAAGAATCTATATAGGTGGTAATAATTTCATTTTGAAGAAAAAATTAAACTGATACAATACTAACTTAATATGACTTAGTGCATGGAAGAAATGATCTCTCGATTAATTTCTGCTCAGACTAAACCATGATATAATTGATCAACTCTTCTGATAGTTGATCAAACGGCACGAAAATGAAACAAAGATTTCAATTATTTTGCCATAAAACATTTGGAAAGTACTGGTATTGCCTTAGATATATTTTAACAAACCAGATAATGCTTACCTAATTTGTTCAACGTGGATAATGTCCGGCTTTTGTTACAATGCAATATTGGAGTACCAAAAAACGGTATATTAACTACTTGCATGCCTGCGCGTTTTCGTCAAACGAAACGTGTTACTTAATTGAAAAGACTGTAAAAAAGCCGCATTCAATGTTGGCAATTTTGTTTTAATTAATTCAGTACAAGTAATCCGATGATATCCCAGTTCACATAGAATTGCTTTATTCACTCTCTCGCTAGCCCCAATGGCATAGCACTCTATGCAATGTGCGCAATTCTATTACTACTTTTATCAGTATCTAATAATTATACAAACTAACCTCTCTCAAATGAAAATAAAATCTGTTTTGCAATGACCTTCCTTATTTCATCTCATGTATTTATCTAATTCCGTATGTGTTTATTTTTCTTTAAATATCGGTGGGGCCTACAGGAAGTACGCGCGCTATAATAAAAGTTCTTGGGACAAGAACATGCAAAATAACATCTGGCGTGCGTTACGTATACCAACAGAAGTGACATATCGGATAAAAAAAAGATTGTGTTACATCCGATAACCCAAATTTAAATTAAAAGTGTGTTCGAGTTTTTAAAATTTGACGCGTAAATACTTAGTATTTATAAAATATTCTGTCCAACATTCGTTCTTTGTTTTGTAAAATATTGGATGTTGCGGTCGAATGCAAGTAACAAAGAAAACAAACTGCAACGCAAATTAGTGTCGATAATACAGCAATCTGAAAACCTAAGTGGATTCCATGCGAAATTTGCCGGAAATATTGGGCGTCAAGTTCCGTCATTGTCAGGTTTTTGACAAAGCTTCTTTATGATCACTGTATGGGTGCATGCATCATCAGATAGGCAAATGAAAATCGATTGTGAGCTTTCACCATGATTTTTAAGCTTCAAATCAAACCACCTGTGTGGTGAAGAAATCACCTGAAAAATTAATCACCTGGACAGGAATTGAAGAAACCATGTGGCCAAAGCCAGCATTATAATACCGACTTAGATCTTTAAAAATATAGCACCGATTTAAAATAACAAGTAATTTGGAGGCTTGCGCATTCCATGATTGAAGGTTGATAGATGAATTTGGATAGTAGAACATTCTGTGCGGCTGTCCTATTCCTTCAAGTGAGCATGCGAGTTTCGGCAGCTTCGCAGAGTGGAATATTGTGGCATTGTGCAATGAAACAAGCTGCCAAACATTGCTATACCTAAACACCAATTCTCAAATTTGCCAAAAACTGAAGCCAAACCGAACCCATAAACAAACCAATACACGAAATATAGTGACGTGGTAAACAATAGTAAATTCATTGTTGCGTACTCCAACTGCCATACTTCATTAAATTAACCACCATGTAACGAACACCGGCAGCTAACATAAATATGTTATAAAGTTATATTTTAACCATGCAGTTGGAAAAAGAAATTAGAGTATTTGGTAGCAAAGTACACAAGAAATTTACCGCTCCTAGCATTGGTGTTAAACGTTGCAGCAGGGTCAAAAATATGGATTGTCAGTAATACAAATATATAATAACACGTGCAGGCGGCGTGGCACAGCTTTTCGGCAATATACATACAGTTAGCAGAGCTAAGTATAAAATAAGTATTGGTGGCACACCAAATATAATTAGTAATAATATCAACGAATACATACATAATTGACCGCACGCTTTCACTGTTAATTTCAATGAGTTATTTTAACTCCACCATAGGAGATAAAACTACTCCACTCGTGAGAGTAAAAATTGTTGAGTAAAATCTACTCCCAAAATAGAAATAAAACTATTTACTCCATCGGGAGTCAACTTAACTCCACTGGAGGAGTAAATTAAATTTGCTTCTAGGAGTAGAAATTATGGAGCAATTTTTATTCCTTAATTTCACTCCAGGGATCGTTACAACTCCCAAAAAAGAGTAAAATGATTTTATTTCTTTATTATATGTGCGTATTAAAGAATATCATGTTTTCAAAGGAAGATCAAGAAAATGGTTGCTTGTTGTTAAGAGATGATACGCCTTTCGTTTACGCATATATAACAAACAAAAAAAACGCAACAACTGTGGAGAGTTTTTTGACGACGTAGTTAAAGAAAACGGAGGGTAATGACTATCTTCAAGAAAATTAGAAGAAATGCTACAAAAAAACTATAAAAAATCGGGCAGAACCATTTTCTGTTTCCACGACAATGAACAACTTGAAGAAGTTGCGGAAGGTGCGTGCAGAATTGACAGTCTGTAATTCAAACATAGCTATCGCACCGATCCATTACCCAATAGTTCTAGTGAAAAACTTTTTATACCAACCATTAGCTGATACACTAGAATTTATTCATAACGACTGGAACCATGATACTTATTTTAACAGAAACCTATTTTCCGGCGCGATATAGTGCTGTCTATATTCTGCGAAGGGTGGCCTTCTTGTGCAATCGAATGGATCATAAGAGAGCGACTTTGGCCAGATATACATTCGGTGAAGAAAATCACAGAATTTCACAAGATTTCCAAAGAGCTCGTTCAAGGGAGATTTTCGTTTGTCTTTTTCATGAGCAGAAACGATCTTGATTAAAACTCTCATACCACTACATCATAAAGTATTGAGAACTTTCAAAGCATACAATACTGAAATATTATCGAACTACTGAAGTGAGAATCTGAAGGAGATAATATCAAATTATCATTTGAAAACCATCGCAGTTTGGCATTTCGAGAAATCCTCACAAGAGTCTTGGACTGCCGAAACTATAGTTCATCATCTTGTTGATTACTTGAAGAGTTGGCACAAGCTTTGGGAATGCAAAATCTGCCAATGTACTTTATGCCAAAGTTTAACCTGGGTGTCTTAAAGGATTGATCATGAACTTTTCCGGTTAACATATACATATATTCAACCAGCTAGTGTTTTGAAAATAAATTTGACAAATTGTCAACTGCAGTATCGCGTAATAACGTAGAGAATATCAAAGGCGAATGAGAAATCTATGTGTAGAAAGTATACGCAACAATCAGAAACTTACCGTAAGAAACAACTCAAATGAAAGAAGGTCATTTTATACTGTATTAGACATTTCGTCGTTTTAGTTTAACTAGTGCATGGCCGGGCAGGTGCTGCTTTAAACACTTTTCATGTTGTATTCATCAGTATAGTATTTGCAGCATTGGTCGCAAATAAAGATTGATACACCGATCCCTTACCCTATACGAGAATAAAAAAATGTAATTGCTGAGCACGGCATTTTTTACAATGCCCTTAATTTGCTTAAATTCTTGCCGACCGGCATTGAGCAGCCGAAAAATTAATTAAACAGCACTCCTCCCCATTTACTTGAAACCTAAGTTGGAAGAGGAAATTAATCGTGACATGAGTAGTTTATGCTATAATAAAATATCTGCGTGTGTGTGTACGGGTTCTTCCGAAATCATTAAACGAAACCATGATATACAGTAAATCGCATGATCGATTTCTAAAATTCATGTTTGACATGAGATGATTTATGTGGCGTTTTAAACTTTCAAAGGACTCTTCTAGTGATTTTTTTTTAGCTGAAGTACGTGTGAATCGAAACCTACTCTTTTATTATTTGAAAAGACGAAGACTCGTGCCAACGTATAAAAATATTTGAAATTGAAAATAAACAAACGTAGTGTTTTCCACAATTCCAATCATAATTGCGTTTCCATCAAGTGCACTATATATATATTGGGCTTTTGCTTATACACATGCATATGCCAATACATGCAACCATAACATGCAATCGCTGAGGACCTTCAACAGACAAACAAAAACGTATTTCTGCGGGCTGGAAAAACAATTTAATAACTTATAGCACATGAAATTTTGTTCGTGAAATTTTGTACATGTATTTTAAAACACATGGAATTATAGCACAAAATAATATTTGTGTGTTAGTCTAAAACCAGTAGTCTGTGGGTTTAACATAATAATTATATAAAGGACTGATATTCGATCTTATACAGGACTACAAATCACATGCAGCCAACAAAGGATAGCATGACCTTTTCAGGATAACATGCATATATATATATATATATATATATATATATATATATATATATATATATATATATATATATATATATATATATATATATATATATATATTCTCCTATTTTTTTATAAAGAATTTTGACAAATCTTCAACAGCAGTATCCCGCAATAATGTAAAGAATATAAAAAAGTGTTGAAATTTTATAACGCTTTATGATCTAAATATATTGTATATTAATCAGAATGCAAACACTTTCGTATTGTATTCAATAGAGTATTCACATCATTAGTCGCAAATTGAAGATTGGTACCGATTCGTATGGCATCGATGAGATCTAAAATCTAAATTAGCTATACTGCAGTTACAGCCTGGGGCCTGTTGTATAAAAAAGTGCATAAAGTTACTTAAGGTTAAGTGCAAACGTCATCGAAAAAGAAGCGCCTATTTGAGAGTTAATTGGATTTATGAAATAAATTATATTAAGAACGAGCTGAGTTGTTGTACTTGTTGTCAGAATAGGGGCCCCAGGGACAGCTTGGCAAATGCTAATGAGGGCATTTGCATAACCTACCTCATGGCCAGAAATGGAGTCCAACATGGCTGCCAAGCATGCGCATTTTGACGCAAAATAAAAATTCAAAATGGCGTCTTGTTATATAATTTGAATGGGAATAATGCAAAATTTGTATTTTTGATAACTTACGGTTGAGAAATCCAAAATGTGCATATCTAAAACTTCACCGATTCTGTCCAACTTTAATCCGTAAAAAAATTGGTACCACTCGAGTTGTCTAAGTATGTTCCCGAGCAATCAATATCTCTGCCTAGTCTCTGCATAGGAAAGTATGTGATTTCGACATATTCGGTATTTTGCAGGTCCAATTTCAACTCGTTCTTTACAGATATCGTCAAATGTGCATATCTGAATTGCTTCGTACAGTATTCCTCTTTATTATTGTCACTTGTATGAAGCGTAAAAGTATACACTAGTATGTTCCCCAAAGCGATGAATTGCATGTATTTTGTAGACAGGTGTCTGTCCAATTGTGATGAGAAATGCACCATATTTTGAACAAAAATATCACAAATTTCGCACCAAGAGTTATATTTGTTGTCCGCCATTGCTTTTATAAAGCTGTTGCTACGTTACAATGGTTTTAACCGCTGTCAATATAGGCTGTAGTCTCGCAAACATTCTAAAATTCGCGGGATTTCGTAATAATTTTGATTTGCCGACTTCAAAACATTTATAACTATTGAGTATTGGTAGACTTTTGAAATTTGAGCATTGATCAAGACTCGGTTGGCGTAAAGTTTGTTATATTTTATAATTTTGCTTGTTTTCTATGTATCTGGTTGTATTTGCAATGTCGGATATTCCGCCTTTGCGCCCTATGTATACTTGTTTGCAATGGAAATTATGTCACTGTTGAAAGCCATTCATTAGCTTATCTCTTCTTATTTTCAATTTATAAATCTGCCGTGCTCAGATTATTTTCGTTCTCGGTAAAACTCACTGAGCTATACTAGTAAAAATAAACAGCCATTTTGCCAAAACTGAACCACTGATCTGTATAGTGCATTGAATTATCAAGAAAACATGAGCCCGCACGCCCGACCGCTTGATGTCCTCCATTTCTGGCCATGTTATATAACTTGTTTACGCTAGTAGCTCATTCTCAGTCGTGACATTTAGTCGTTCCCATCCCCCCTCACCCACGGGGGTTCTTCGTCGTTCCCATCCCCTCCCCTAACCCACGCCCGTCCGTAGCCTTCACGGAGGAAGCCCGCAGCCAGCCCCGTCTCGTGGCTCGCTACCCGTCGATTGCCCTATCTCAGTTAAGTACCTTTCCCTGTTCATGATCAGGCACCTCGCGCCCGCCTCACTGGGTTAACGACCCTGGGATCTCCCATTCCTTCGTCTGTCTCATCGTCCTTCCCGTCCTGTGTTCGCGGCAATCAGCGTCAACAATCGGCCCAAATCTCGTGTCTGTGTGTCATATGTCGTTCGTTATACAGTGTCTCTTTCGGAGCGGGTCTTGGTGTCCTTGCTCATCTCCACTTCCTTAGGAAGTGTGATTGTGGTATTTTTGGGCCAGAGGTGTTTGTTCTCGGCACTCGCGAACAGCTAGGTTAAATGTAAAGACGTTACCAAGTCGTCGATACCTAATCTTTGAACGTGGCCATGACTAAACGCAAAATCTCCACCCACGATCATGGCATCGACCGAACTTCCTCTCCAGTGGTACTACAAACCGCCAAGTCACTTATCAGATATTGGCCAGTTACGATCGAAGCGAGCTTGTTAATCACTATATAACTACAAAATTGTGATTAATTAAAAAAGTGATTAATTTATTAAGAGTTTTATACAACCGGCCCCTGGCGGCTTACATGTTTTCACGCCGCTGTTCGTCAGCACACAGACACAATTATTTCTACCCAAGTTACGTGTTTCAAAAGCTTTTTTTTCAATTTGAAATGCTCTTAATTGCATGCTTTCAACATTTTCTTTTCAAATGCTATTACAGTGTGCGCATGCACAACTTTATTCCCAAGCCAACGGCTCCGTTCCGCGCGTAAGCGAGGGTATACTATATAATTCCTCTCTGTTCATCAATAATCGAGGTTAGTCAATAATCGCGAGCGCGTGGCTATGGTATATAGCTGTATGGGTGGTCATCTCACTGATCTCAAAATATTATTGCCAGGAACAATAAGAGGCGAAAATATAAAAAAAAACTGTAAGAGAGCTTTCACAGAAATAACATATTGTATTTTTTTTTCAACTTTTAAACGTAAACATTAACTATTAAGAATTGATTTAGTATGAGAAATCTTATAAATATAGGGAAAGTTTGTTTCAATTGTTTATGTATGACTATATTTTTGTTGTTTAGGTCTTTCCTATGCATTAATTGTATGCGAAAATTTCTTTACAGCCCTTAGAAAGGAAAGGAACATAGCTAGTATTTTATATATTTTAGACGTTAATAGCTAGTTCTATAACTAGAATTGTTTAATTTCCTTTTCTTTTTTGCAGTTTTGGACAAAAAATTTAAAAAGCAGGAATCGTGTTGCCATGGATAACATGACGTTGGCAACGCGAGTCTGCATCATAGTCTGCATTCGGTGTTGGTGTAATTACGAATACTTCATGTGAAAATAATGTTTAAAAAATATAGAGGTAGTTGCATGCATGTATTTCCAGTTTGATTTACATTGTCAAACTATTTGGTTCAGGATAATGATATATAAGAGAGATGCTAATCCAAGGTTGTAAAAACAGATAGCATTTTCTTTTTCCACCTCAGTAAAATTTAATTTACATTACAAGCTTTAATATAAGCATATTAATGAATCAAATTAGGACAAATATATTATAAGGATTTCGGCAGAGCTCAGAAGAATAACAAAGCGTATATTGAATAGCCGAATAAATAATTAAATCAGACCCCTCCCCCTTTACTTGACTCAAATTGGAAGAGAAAATTAATCTTAACGTTGGTGATTTTATGCTTCATACTGAATTATATAGTTCTACTTAGTTAACTAAGGTTTAAGGTTGCAAATTAAACTGTAACTGAACACCAAACTTGTAATTTAATTAACGGTAATTATTGGCCGATGTCGGTACCTACATACCTATAAAGAACATTATAAAGAACGTGCTTTGTGATTGGTTAATCATGACAATAAACGACAACAAATTGTGCAAATGGTATATCTTACTTAAAAATTCTAACCTAATTCTAAACATTAATTTAATGTGGGAGAAAACTAGGTAATTGATTTTTGCCACAACACAGAATAAATGCAATTTAGGTCCATCGTATTACATTCAATATTTCTGCTATTATTTTTTGACAGTTTCGAGACTGATTGAACTTGTGCACTTGAAAATGTCAAGGTTATAGCAACGGATCTGGTTCCAGCAGTTTAGCATGTGAGCAGGTATTAACATTGAAATTTACCGCCATATTTCGCAAGCCCATAATCAAGAGCATTTGATTAGCTGCTAGAAACGGAATACTTTTTTAACTTTTTTGCCTATAATTTTAAGCTTTTAGGATTTTAATTTCAAGCCAAAACAAATAGGAGTAAAAAGTACGCCTACCTGAAATCTGAGTGGTTTCAATATATTGGCTTCGCGTCGTCGTCGGTCAGCATCTTTGTACTCCTCGCATATGTCGACATGAACCCTACGAGTGGTCTTCTTCTGTCTTTTTTTCTCCTGCCCGCATCGTCCACCAATGTTTTAACGACCTCTTCTTGCATTATATGTCGATACAAATGCAGTGGGGGCGCCAGGCCTCCAAATTTAAGGCGGGCATTTGAGGGGAAAACTCAAATTTGGGGGGGGGGGCAAGATAGAATTTTTAAAAAGGTCCCCCCCCAGGAAATCCCCCCCCCCCCTCGAAACGTGGCGATATTCCTAGGAATATCGCCCCCGGGGGGCGAATATCCTAGGAATATCGCCTCCCAGGGGGGTGGGGCGAATACACAAGGAATATCGCCCTCTTTAGGATATTCGCCCCCCATATATGCGATGTGGTTTATTCAAATAATTTCGTGATAGTTTCATCTTATTAGTGCCTTACACGTTTGAGAATTTAACTCTGCAAAACTAAAGCTTTTTTGTCTTTTTTTGAAACGTATTATTGGAGTATTGGCAAGTTTTGCCATTCAGAGATTTACAAACTAATATTGAAACTGTAAAAAACAGTTTCATGTATACGCGCATTCACTAATGAGTAATGACAACTTATAAGCCATACATTTTCCGATAACGACAAAACGCTTGTGTAGCCTTTGGTCGCTCTTAGCGACTAATCATTTTTTTTTGAGGGGGGGGCAAAATGGGGGGGGGGCAAAAAATAATTGGGAGGGGGGAATTTTTTTGAAGGGGGGGGGGGGCAGAAAATAAATGCAAATGCCGCCCTTGGCGCCGCCACTGGCTTCGCCAAATAAACAATGGTATTTTCTACAAAATAAAACAATTCCTCCCGTAGTTTAAGGCCACT
>CACRXK020008935.1:0-19983 GCA_902702795.2 Paramuricea clavata | reverse complement strand
AAACTTAGCCTCAATGTAGCTAAGACAGAGTTTATGTTGATTCGCTCTAAACCTATGATCAAAAATATTTCTGATTCTTGCCCAAATGTTTAGATTGAAAATATACAAATTAAACAAGTTCATGAATGCAAAACTCTAGGAGTAACAATTGACCAGCATTTATCTTGGAAAAGTAATACCGAAAATATTTGCAAAAAAGTTACAGCAGGAATCTCTGCTATTCGTCGGATCAAACCATTTGTTGATCAAGATACACTTATTTTGATATAGAACACTATTGTTCGTCCGTACTTTGACTACTGCTGTGAAGTATGGGATGTATTTGGCGAAACTCAATCAAAACGACTGCAAAAACTGCAAAATAGAGCGGCAAGAATCATTCTGAATATAAGCAATGACGTAGATTATACAATTGCGCTACGTACTTTGGGCTGGGAGCCACTCCAAACTGAAAGGAAGAAAACTAAAGCAAGAATGATGTATAAGTTATTAAACAAAATGGGCCCAAAATCACTCACAAATCTATTTTCGTTTAAGAGTGAGAAAACTAATTACCACCTTCGGGATGTCTCAAGTGGTCTTTATTTACCAAAACCACGTACAAATAGCATGAAAAATAGTTTTATGTACGACGGAGCAAACATTTGGAATTCTATACCAAAAGAAATTAGGAAAGCAAGTCACTTTCTTCCTTTCGAAATAAAATCGCTGCTCACATTAGTGCTTGGTAACCTTTGTAAATATAACTTACCTGTAAATAGCTCAAAACATTTGTTATATCTTTTAAATTTATATATTACTGTAATAGCTTAGCTTATCCTTATCATATTCTGCATGTAAAATAATTTTCTGGCACACGCCCCCCGTGGAAATCAGCTACGGTTGACGGGGTCAGCGTGGATAAATAAAGTTCTACTTCTACTACTACTCTTGAATCACCGATTCACTTTATGCTGACTGACCAATGCTGGCACAGACCATATTCGAGTTTGTTATTTTTTAGTCATTTTAATGACCCAGATTATTTCAGTAACAATTATTGCATGAGGTGGAGCACGATATGAAGAATTATCTAGCCCTCAGTTTGCCGTTATCAACCGAAGCCGAAGGCTGAGGTTGATAACGGCAAACTGAGGGCTTGATAATTCTTCATATTGTGCGAAAACCGAATTCAATAATTGTTTTATTATTTCTTTAAAAAAATCAAAACAAACGGAAGCCATTTGTATTTTATTTGTATTAAGAAAAAAACAATTCCTTAGTCCTTCGGCAGCCGTCGTCGTCGTCATATCAATGGCGTCAGTGAGTCAATATGATGCCCATCGTCATAGTAATATGGCGCAAACGCGTCCAAATTTTTTCATGTTGACTCTTTGACGTCATTTTGCTAAAATGAATGTGAAAAGTCCATATTTGGTTAGCCATTGAGTTGATATGAAATTTCACAGTTGGCTGTTTGCCAATCAGAAACCAGGAATTTTTTAAATAAATAATAATTAATATGTAATAATTCTTGACCGGTCAATAATAAAACCGGAAGTGAGGCGCGAGCTGTTCGCGTCTACCGGTCGGTTTGCAAGTCGTTCAGAAGAGATAATTAATCTATTAATAAGAGGTAAAGAAGGAATGCCAGGTGAATTATCGACACTTTGACACTTGCCACACAACAAAACACTTATTTACTGAGACCTCTGGAAAAAAGCACACGTTTTACGGCCCCTCGACCTCCGTCGGTCTCAGTAAATAAGTGATAAATACAAATATACCATGAGACTTTCCACAAATGAGACGTCTTTGAGACCATTGGCAAAAAATTAACCACACGTGAAAATGATAGCCCGCGAAAAAAGTCTGGATATAGCCTGTTTTTAAACTGTGCAAAATCCAAGTTCCTCCTTTTTGGCAGTAACCGTCGCCTAAAAACATTCGCCAATATCTCCATATACGTTAATGACCAACAACTTGCTAGATCGAGACAAACTTTTACATATCTAAGAATCACCTTTTCAGAGAATCTCACTTGGTCCGATCACTCAAGTGACATCCATCCCATTAAAAGCTCGACTTACAATCTACAATTCTCTCATCCTCCCATTATTCGACTACGCTGACATTATATGGGGTTCTCCTGAATAAATACTATTATCAATCAATCAATCAATAAATAGGGAGATGCTCAAAATTCAGAATAATTTGTCATTTTCCAGTGTACTAATGGCGTAACTCCTAAGGGCTGTGGACAGCGAGAGTCTGGAAGACCTCGATCACCTAGTATATCCGTGATCTGTCTTACCTGAGATTAATTGAGATTCAATAATTCTTAGGTATTTTTTGGATGATAGAAATAAGCAAAATTGTAATGGGTAATGATGTATGAAAAATATCGAATTGGTAATAATTATCATCAGGTTAAATTATTTATTTAATGAATTATTAATGAGTTTCACAATATAACGTTTTAGACAAGTGCCCCTCCCCTCCCTCTTCACCCCTCCCCCCCGCCTGCATCGATGCTCTTCGTGGTAAATCAACGGGACCCTTAAAACAAGGTCACGCCACTTGGTTGTATACTAAATGTTCTGCTTGTTGAGTCGTTAAATTTATAGATACTGAAATGCATGCAGATACTAAGCATGCAGGTTGCATGCAGTACTACGCAAAAGTGTAAGATACATGCTAAAGAACACCACTGAAGTGCTATTTTCATCGTTTTGCTAATATATCTGTCCTCTCTTAAAAGTCTGGTCTTCGTCGCACTTTCATCTCAGTTTTCTTCAAAGAATAACGATATCCGTGCCAATCAAACCAATTGATACCATCAGCAAACGTCTTTTGATATCCACCATGATAATATTTGCCATTGAGGTTTGATGTATGACATGATTTGTACCACCAACCTCCATGGTAAGTTTGAGCACAGTGTACGTTCGAACCAGTAGTACTTGTGTCATGGTCTGCATCTTTTGTTGAGAATCTCATGTTGTTATGATAAATGGACAGTGAGTCACCAGCATTACCTATGGCAAGCAAGGTGGAGTTTTTTTTTATTTATTTTAGTCAGAGTGAGAGCGAAAACGGAAAGCAACTGCACACTTTTAAAATCTTATGTTAATAAATATTTTCGCAGTTAGAATAATTGCACAAAAATCTTTACTATGTATGTATACACAATTACACCAAACGCATCAATTGTATTGAGATCAATGTAGGTCAATGGTTGGAGAAACGCTTCGCAGTTTGTTTGAAAAATTATTCTCACACATGACTAAGGAGAAATAATAATCTTGCAATTGATAGAAGCCTAGGAGATTGTTTTTAGCAGGGTGGGGTGAGGAAAACGCATGGGCGTCAATGTATTCTTAGTTTAACAATCAGGGACAAATTAGAGGTTATAATTACTGGTGTTTCGCATTTTGGCAATTCAACGACTTTTCAAACCAGGATTTAAGCATTCCGAGAAATCATTTAGGTTTGAAACACCAGTATACCCCAGGAACAGCGTTCAGAAATTGGAAAATTTACTTGCGTTTTTGTACTTGATCTTGGCAACAATTATATTATGCAGTAAAAGCCCTTGCTCGTGAACTCGAAATTTCAGTCTCGGTCGCGATTTGTACATAAGAAAGTAAAAATATTGACACTCGCTATGCATAAAAATAAATATGAATTTTAGGGAATATTTGACAATTTTAATTAGCACACACCTGAGTATCTGTCAACCGTCAATTTAAACTTTTCCTCCTTACTTCCGACTGAAAAAATCTCGTATTGTGCATATGCGCTATTGTTGTCAAAGTCTTCCATGTCAATTCTCAAAATCTGACGCTCAAACTGAGTTAATCGACGGATCTGATGCAATCCAAGCCAAATTTCACTGTTTGTGTCACCAAAACCATTACTGTAGTCGTCCCAGCCACGATAAAAATCAACACTACCGTTCAAACGTCGTTGAAAAATAGTCCAGCCTCCTCCTGATGACATCATATCACATGTTACCTTGAAACCTCCTTGGTCGTCAGGATATATGGTATATGTACCGTCATGCCTTGCTCCAAGTTGATACCATTCTGTGCAGCTTTTAGCAGTCACTGTAATGTTGATTGAGAAATATCAGAATTTTGGCCATCTCACTCGGTATAAATAATTGTTGAAGGTATTTGTCGATGGAAATTTCGAATGGAATTTTTACACATTCATTTAGACCTAACAAGGTGCAGTTGTGCCAGAGGGCCTATAGTTGCATTTTTTTGCAACAGCTCCTGGTTAAGTCTGATTCCACTCGAAATTTCCATCAACAAATCCCTTCAATGATTGATAATTAACAATTATAATATAGCATTTGTAAATTCTGAACGCTGATTGGCTAAGAGCCGTGTTGATATAACTCAATGTCAACACGGAAACGTCGGAAAATTTCTTTCTTTGCACTTCTTTGTGCTATATTATAAAACAAATATAAAACATTCTTGCCGTATTGATATATATAGGTTATCATATGAGGGATGAGGTGATATCAGTTTTATCGCTCGAGGGATGATATCACAATTGTCACGAGCGAGCGCAGCGAGCGAGGGACAATTGTGATATCTTTCCGAGAGCGATAAAACTGATATCACCGAATTCCGAGTACGATAACCTATTTATTATATACTTGTACCTTTATCAGGGTTTGACACCCAAAAGTAAACAGTTTTGAAAAAATAGGATCATTTTAGAATTCAAAAAAGTTGATCATTTACTGAACAAATACGATTTTAGAAAATAAATAGACCATTCATATAAATAATATGCAATTTAAGTCATTCGTTTTCTATTATCGTTCTTGTTTCCTTCGATAAAACTGTCGACATCAACCAACACCACTGATATATATCAGTGACCAACACGAACCTCGAGTCGGCCATCTTTGTTTTGACAAGGCGCGAAATTTAGCAGGACAAAAAACGATATCCGGGACAAAAAACGATATCCGGGACGATATCGTTTTATGTCCCGCAGCTTCCTACCTGATAAAGGTACAAGTATGTGATTTCGGGTGTCGTGTTTCCACACAATTTCTCGTTTTCCCAATTTCCACTCGTGTTGATATACAGTTATATCAACACGAGTGAGAATTTGGAAAACGGGAATTAAGTTAAGTTGTATTCAGCGAATGGACGTAAACAATCGGCCATGAAACGGTTAAGGCTTGCTCGAAGCAGAACATCCTTCTTCATCCGTCATGATCTATTATTCGAACTTGACGACGGCGATGACACAGGGTTCGATGGCATATTTGAAGAACAATGATGGTAATGTTATAGGTATTATCTGCTGAGAAGCTGAAACCCACCCTGGTGGAGGAGCTGAGACCCACCCTGGAGCAGATAAGAAAAAGTCAACTAGTGTGGGCACAAAAAAAACAGGTTGAATCATTCCTTGTTATTCTACATAGTGGTAAAATACCAATTATGTCACACTATAATATATAGTGTAGAACTTTACCAGACAGAAACCAGGACATTTTATCGTAGACTACATGCAATCTCGTTTTAATTGAGCGTAGATCCTTGGCCAGGATCCAATAAGTGGGATTTAATTGCATTGATAAAAATCTGGGCTTAAGGATGAAATATTTTTTTCAATTATAGATAGTTATGATGAAATTATGGATTTTATATTTCCTCCCAATTTATCTTTTTTTACAACGAATTTCGAGTTGGTTCCTGGGAGATGTTTCTTTCACAGTTAAACGTCCTTCACTGGTGCAGTCCGGTTTCGTCGCTTGGAAAAGATGGCTGGAACGAATGGAAAAGTTTGTCCGAATCCAAAGATTTGTATCCATGCATAGAACATACTTAAGCGATGGATGGTTCGAACGCACAATTGAAGAAGCGCCAAACATATCTTATATAATTATGCAATACATTATATATTTGATCAGAGGTTTTTCTAGGAGTTTATAGACTGGGAAACATTGTTGCGCAAAGATATTTGTCATATGTATATTTGTCTTACCAATGTTTCGGTATGTGTCTTACCAGCGTCGGCAAACGGAGAAAGAGCGTTTCATCAAATGTTTCTGAATTTGATAGCAAATATTTTTGTTTTCCGGGGAGCAACTTGTTTCTGCAATAAAAGCCAATGTTTCCAGATATGGGAGACAGGGAAACATTTGAGCAAACATTGAAAATTACGAATAATTCCGCGACAATGCCCTTACGTTTGGCCAAATCTTTAGTTGAGCAAAATATTTAATTTGTTCCTTGATTGTATGAATTATATGTATATTTATATATTCTCCGTCCTGTTTGATACAGGTGGGTTTGTACCTCACACAAATTTGTATTGAATTAGGATGTTAAAAATTAGAATTAAACGTTAAAACGGTATTTTGAAACAATATAGCCAATGAATTGAAGTGATTTAGCATTTGAGCAAGCAAAATGTACAATGTGTATTTATTCGTTAATATTACAAGGTTTGATCTCTATTCCGTGATTTTGTTCTGTTGTTTTTACGGGGGAAATCGGAGAAAATCCACAGGAAAAATCCATTTTTCCTGTCTGCGCGTGCGCAGTGCGAGTTTGGCTGACATGCGCATGCGTATTTGCTACCAAAACAATGGCGGTTTCGAAGCGCGAAAATATCGAACTTTGGAGGAATATTTTTCCCAATTGTGCACCTGTTTCGCTTGGGGAGCAATGGATTCTGATAAAGTAAGTTTTTATCTATTGATTCATGTAAAAATGATGTAGTTCCACGAGGGGTGCAACGGAATCCGTTTTCTAAGCATCTTTTGGATGCTCATCCTACGGCCTAATACTGTATTCAAGAATTTGGTTCAAGGGTTGATTTATTTGGAAAGAAAACCCAGAAAATGCTTTAACGTTTCTAAACTGTCTTATCTTGTGTTCCATACTTGAAATAATTTTTGAAAGGGAACAGAATATTTCACTTACATAATAGCTGGCAATATTTTCCTCTATAAGGTAGGGAACATTGACAAAATGATGATTTGTCTCCACATCCACCAATGCATCTTCCATCATTTAAACATGGAGAGTCAGGACAACTGCATAAGATTGATGTTGAATCCTACGTATAAAAATTGATACGGTATAATATAATTTAGCACTTACTTGGGAGATGGATATTGCTTTCAAACAATCTTGTTAAGGGACTGGTCATAAAGTAACCGCTGGGGTAGGCTGGAGGTAAATCACAAATTTTGCCAATAAGTTCGGTGACCCAACAAAGGATGTAGATAAAAATTTCAAAGCCCATCTAATCTTACAAAAATTTTCTCATGACCCACCCAATCTAAAATGGGAAAATACACTTTAATAATAAGAAAAACTTGCAGTTATGAACATTGTAAATATACACGGCACTGTATTGACATACATAATTCCACCAAACTTGACCAACACATTCATCACCAGTTACGATACTGAGCTGCTTTCCAGTTGGTTGTATTTGCTGTGATTCGACCACTTGTTGTCGTTGTATAAACAAAGTACTGACTTCAACATGCAGCATCACTTGCATTTTATAATTTGGCTAGTTTTGTTTACTTTTTTATTATCTTTATTTTTTGAAGTAGACATGGGTTTTTGTTTGGTGCATGGCTCAACCGTGGACATACAAAAACATTGGCAGCCATCAAAAGTGCCCAAAGATTTTCAATGGCCCATCCCAAATCACTCCAGCCCACCCCAGCAGTTACTTTATGACCGGTCCCAAAATTTCTACTTTTGTACGTGTATATTTACTAGTGTAAATCTAGATAATTAAACTTACCATGTGACTATTATTGCTACAGACATGTATATTGAGGTTTGGGCAAAGGTTATCAGTATCAAACGTTCTGCTGCTTGGCTGTTCACTACATTTATATGTCAAATATCACGGCAATGGTTTTGCGACAACAGCGCGAAATATAAGCCGGCAGCGCAATTCTATCCGACTAGTATTAAAGATTTCGTTTGCAAGCATTCTATATAACATAAAACGCATGTCGCGCGTAGTGACTTAGCTTTGGCTTAAAAATACGTAGTTGTTCAGCTCCAGATATCCTTACACTATCAGTCACCTCCAGACAAAAACAAAATGGCTTCCCGTTTCGTTCCGGTTACTGGCGTTTCGCCAAACACAACGAAAACCACAAAGTTTTGTTTACCAGTGTGTGGAGCTATTCCTTAAAGCTATTTCCAAGGAACAAAATTACCAAAAGCTTGGAAATATTGTTTTGTCTAGAACCTCCTTTACAATTATAACGGGAGCTGAAATACAAATTGTTTTAAAAACATTTTCGTTGTTTTCTGGTCGTTTTTGTTTTGTTGCGGTATATGCTAAAACAATTATTTACCTCAGCATCGGTGAATAGTGCAAGGTTATTCATCTCAACGCTTCGCGTTTCGGTGAATATCCTTGCGCTATTCACCTTCACTTCCGGGAATAATTGTTAAATATTAGTGGCACTATATACCTTATATACACATGTGGATAACTTCAAATCAAAAGCATTCGTATCACATCGTTTTGCTCGACGGTCTTGACCAAGTAAATGGTCCTAAGCTATACTATATATTACTGTAGGACCTGCTCGGCATAAAAAAGTGTCGCTAAAAACATGGCGGATCGATGCCTTTGCTGACGCCAGAATGATACCGCTGGTTCTAGTTGACTATTGTAGTTACCACTGACCAAGGCTCATTTTGAGCCCGCTCATACAATTTACATATCCCCTTGGTTTTTTTGCAAAAATATTTTAGCGTGTTTGTAGCAGAACAGTCTCGTTGTTTCAATATATTTTTCGACATTCAACCATTTGTTTAAAGTTTTTTTGAGATATTGATGTCGCACACGTTATTCTCGCCCGTTAAAGGTAGAAAACAGCTATACAAACCTCGACAAGTGCGTGTGGGAAAGATTATATTTGAAGCCGAGCTGACAACTGCATGAGTGAGCCAGGGGCGCCGGAAACAATGTGAAGCGGCGGGGGCAGCCATTTTCAAAGGGGACTTGTTTCTCAGCCATCATTTTTCTGCGCGGCAATATTTGTTAAAACTTTACTGTATGCATGGATACTCGACCGTACTTGTGGCTATTATGGGTCGGAAAACTTCGACATTAATTTTGAACAATTTTATTCGTTGCACCGTACTAAAAGCGCAAAATATAATCAGTAAACGGAAGCATATTGCCTAATTTAGCATTAATTTAATTTTACTACAACTGGTTAAAAGTTAAGCAAAGATTGCTTGAACATTGCTTAAAAGTAGTTATATAAATTCCAATTCCTGTGAATAACGCACGAATTTCGTAGTGCAGTTCCGGTGCAAAGGGTAACCTGTTTCCGCCGTGCTGCCCCCGCACTGTTTTGGCAATGGGGGCGGTTGCCCCCGCTGCCACCGTGGCTCCGGCGCCCCTGGATCGGAGTGAGCTGGCAGTTATAAAGCGATGTTTACACCATTCACTTTGCTACTTAAAAATTATATTACAAGTGTAATTGTTTAACGCACGGAGTGATTATTTCAGTCACACATTTACAATTGGGTTGTAGAAACCAGTGTATCCTCAAATACAAAGCGGGTTATTTTCGAAAGTGTTTTTATATGAAAATTCCACATTATAATTTCGTATTATTTTATGTTGTGGATTGAAATCTTGCATTTTTACTTTTACATGTATATGTGAAGAAACGTGAGCAATTTTGAGCAACTCAGCATTGGTATAATAATACTATAATTCATGAAGGTATGATGTGATAAATAGAACAGCTGCAGTCAGTAAAACGTCAGAAAGCATAACTCTTTAAGTGGCAAATGCACCCTAGGCAACTGTATTATTCTATCTAATGTCCGACAATTTTACTCGGTCTACCACCAGATGATTTCACGGTTCTAGGGTAAATTTACTTTTAGATTGGCAGGGCACTTCATCCAAGAATGGAACTTTGCCATCAGCGTCATGCAAATAAATGGAAAGTTCTTCTATGTTGAAAATATTTTTGATTTACTAACATCCAGGACTATTTGAGTTTTAAATAAATATTCTTTAGCAGCTTGTATTTAAAATGTACTAGCATGATATACACCCCCACCCTCCTGTGATGAGTGAAAGGTTGCAAGATAATTGATTCCACAACTCTAACATAATGCCCCCCCCCCCATATATATATATATATATATATATATATATATATATATATATATATATATATATATATATATATATATATATATATATATATATTCGTTTTACCTCAAAAAACCACAACAGTCTGTTTCGTCCGTATAGGAATGATCAGGTATGATTCCTATACGTATGAAAAAGACTGTTGTAGTTTTTTGAGGTAAAACGAAAAACTATATTACGCTCTATCTATGTGGTATTGAGCACTGTTTGTATTTCGTAAACCAAAAACTTAAGCTATATATATATATATATTTACTATTGCTCAGACCATTCTAATCATTCTCTGTAATCATGTTAATAAATTTATATATATATATATATATATATATTTTGACTTCTTCAAAGAATACAGCGTAATTAGCAGAAAAATTAAATTTAATCAATTTTAAAGTTAGTGCATGCATGTTCAATAAATTAAACTATATATTATAGCATTGGGTCCTTTCGAAAAAATATACATGCAGACTCCAGACACAATTTCTACTATCCGAAGAGGGGGATAATCCACTTTAATTTATAAATAGTAAAATCTACTAGGATTCCGCATGCCTGAAGGGGGTTATTGGAATCTCCAGTGTTGTACAGCCGTATTGTAGGGAAGTTTGGATGTCTTGTGGAATGACCATTACTAAATAATATAAAATATAAAATACAAACAAGTTGAAACCAGGTTAATTTGTTATCAAAACCAAACCTATCAAGGATTAATTTCAAGAAACTGCAGAAAATCGGAATAGCGAGTGCTAATATAAACAAAAACTACAAAACATTTTGCGGATATTTACAGTTTCAAAGCAAGGCTTTGGTGCCTACCGTTAAAATAGTTGCTTTAAAAGTGCCAAATATATCATGTTTGTTTTAAATACCTGCGCTGAAAATATAAATATATATAAAGTAGAAAATTTTGAAAAAACGTACCGGCGAGAAGAAATATTTCACTGGTGCCGAAACCAATTTCTCGACGTTAAGAAACAGACAAGGCGAAAAATAGTAAAATACAGTATATTTCGACAGAAATGCACATCAGCGGGTGAAGACTTTGTCCAAATGTCGAATCTCAGTTGGTCAGTGGTAACTACCATGGTCAGCTAGAACCAGTAGCATCATTCTGGCGTCGGCAAACGGGAAAATCCGCCAGGCTTTTGGTGACACTTCTTTGACTGACGAGAGATACGAGCAGGTCCTTCAGTATCAATATGGTATAGCTCAGTGGTTTTGACTGGCTATAGTTTATTATAATTATTATAATTACGAGAGAACGAGAATTAACATGTCAGCAATTCGCACTCCAAATACATTTTTTAACATCTTCTCAAAGCGTTCAATAATTTTCGAAATGGGAAATAGCTACATTTTAAATTTAGCTATAAATTATGTTTTCGTCCTCGTATTAGTTGAAGAATTAGCATGCACTAATCCACCATCGTGGGAGCGAATTGACTATATGGCCTCAAAATATGTAAGCATATTTTGCTATCGAACTGCATAAATTATCAAACGCTTGGGAAATCTTAAAAAGAAGGGATATTTCTTACACAAGAATGCTCGTTCAAGGTGGCGTGTGAATTTCACGTTCTCTTGTAATTTCTGCACAGCCATGCCGAGATTCAGCGCATAATTGATGCCATCATGGAATATCTTGGCTTATTACGCATACGCTCGTTTGATCGAGGAACAAGGCAACCGGACGACTGTTATTTACATGCAGGCAAACAATTTGGGGGTAAATAGAAAAAGTACAAATCGATAAGCGACAGTAAAACCAAAGTTTCCAGCAAACACTCGTTTTGTATATATTTAGGTTATGGCATGGACCTTTACACAGTCCAGTCCTGTCTACATAAATTTATGTACTATTTAAAAAACGAGCGCAGCGCGAGTGGCTTTAGACCTAATAAAACACGACCTGCGAGTTTTTAAATGGCTTCAAAAACGTTTGCTTAATAAGTCAAATTTTTATATAAAAATTTTTATGTAAAAATCTTTATATAAAAATCTTCATATAGTTTGCATAACAATGGTCTTTTGTTAAAGTGTTCTTTAGCTGGTATAAAGACGTATGCACGTGACTAATTTCTTACTCAAGATTGGATAATTGCTTCATGAAAGGTAAATACTGTATTTTGCGGTGGTTATAGATTCGTTTGTTATATTTTCAATATTTTAATGTCATTCGTTATTATTTATATTATTACTGATATTCTGTTTTGTACGAAAATAATTCACAAAACGTAAGTCATCAGTGTTTGCTCACTGCGAATAATGTTGTACCAAAACATGCAAATGTTCTGTTATAAGATTTTCACTTACGTATACACTCATTGGCTGTAGTAAAATGTAGTGATCAAAGTCAGGGTGTACTACTAAAAGCCCAGGTTTTTCAGCCGGTGTCTCATGAAGTAGCTCACAGTTTTCATCAAAACGAGAATATTTATTTTTCCTGAAGTTAATAGACCTACAAGATTCATCTTGATGGAAACACACCAAAATACATTCAATTCCAGAGTTGGTGTGAAGGCGTTTCAGAACACGAGTGGAGTTTAAGCGATGACCTGTACAAAATAAGTGAACACACTTTAAGATATTTTAATTGACAGCTACAATGTTTGCTAGAAACTATGGGACAGCTGCTGTAATTTCATATAGTTTGAAAGGACTAGCGCCCCCCGCTCCCCCAGGCATGGTAACGGCATTGGGACGCGCTTAGTTATGCTAACAAGATAGCTCAGTTGTCAATTTTCTTTAAATAGATCTATTTAAAGAAAATTGACAACTGAGCTATCTTGTTAGCATAACTAAGCGCGTATATGTGACAATGAGATCAATATAGAAACGAATCTCACCACGAATCTCACCATATTTTCATGGGCTCACACGCCATAAAATCCTTAATAGCAGATAACATCAAACAAATTCAACCTAGGCATTTAAAGTCCAACATATTTTACAAGATATGACGATTTTACAAGTTTTCGTAACGAACTGACTAAGATACGAATGATTTTCTAGCAACGATTCTCACTTTCTGTCCTAAAATAGCCAATGAGATATAGATTTATGACAGTTTTGTAGTGAGCTTCGTTCAAAAACGAACTTAAAAAGGGATATCTGCAAAGTTGACCCATTGTAATTAAGGAAAATGGTTTCTTGTACCCATATGCATATAAAATGTAAGATTACTAAGTAAAATTTGTAGTAACGCATGCAAATCAGCGTTTTAGACCGAGAATTGTTAGTGAGCATCGTGTAATATGAGACGTATGAAATTTGACTACTGCCTGCGTTATGAACTTAGCTATAAATCTTATACTGCAAATGAAATTTAGCTTGGAAAAGGCCTCAGTTCTCAAGTATAAGTTTGTAAAAGGCGAAAACAATGCATATTTATTTGTCTTTCCCCGCAGTTTGATATGTTGTGAGATGAGATTTAAACCTACTCGACTCACAAACCGATTATTTCTGAATAGTTCGGTTCCAGGTTCGTCGTAATTATGGTCTTTCGCATCATTCCAAAGACAGCATGTAATTTTTGAGTAAATTTGCACGGATTTTTCACAAGAGAGCTATGATAATATTAGACGTGAATATAAATGTGCTTATTATTAAGCATTACAGCTAGTAGCACAAGTACCTGTACTGGTATATAAAGTGTTAAAAATAACACACACACCCCGGAATGAATGGATAGTATCTAGAACTACCAAAACGTGCCCACATATGCTTCGATACAGGAATATATGTTATTGGGCGGTATAAACTTAAAACTGAAACGTTTAATTACCAAATTCCAAACACCTGCATTGATCACTACCAAGACAATCTTTGCCAGAAACTACGGGACAACTGCAGTAATTTCACATAATTTGAAAGGACTAGCGCCCCCCGCTCCCCCAGTTCAATGTTGGGCCAACAAAAATCTGATGTCTGGATACGCGGCGCTAACATTGAAACGGGTGGGGGAGGGAGGGTGGAAACTATGTATCAGGAAATGGTATATTACAACCGAATGCATGTGAAAACTAGATTGTCCCAATCTATATTGTCAAAGATTGTAGCTAAGTCCTTCAGTGCTATCATGGGCCTGTATACTAGCTGCACGGTGTGAACAAAATAACTGTCGCAATCTTTCAGCTTTTTGATGGCATTTTGGCAGAATAGTTATTAAAAAGAAGAAATTTATTCACTGATGATATCGAAACGTCGTTCATTTATAAATGGACCTATTACCTAATGAACGAAATTTTGAACTAGACAAGTCTAGACAAATATTTTATCACAGCTTTGAAAGAGCATCACAAAAAACTTCGCAGGGCTATATTATCCGCATTTTACAACATTTCGCAACGGAACTTGGGAATATTACGAAACCTTTGTCTATTAATTGACTTGTCTAGATCAAAATTTTGTTTATTAGGTAATAGGTCCATTATTTTCAAAATTACGTAGCCGGATGCACGTTCTTTTGTTGCAATGACAATGCATATGAATTTGCCGTGAATAATTGAATAACATATGAATTGAGGTATATATGAATCTAGTGAACGTTTTGCTGTTGATTGGTATGCCCGATATGGCAACTGAAAGTTGCGTTTTGTTCTAATTAATTTTTAAAGTTTACCACATACTGCGCGCTGATGTTACCCGAAAATAATAAATAATGTGAGTTGATGTTTTCCGAAAATAATAAAAATTAATATATTCTATCTGCACAAGATCGCAGGACTTGATGCCTTATATGCCCATGTTCCACTATAGGAAATGTCAAGATTTATTTTCGCTTCGCTCACGCGCGAACAAATTCGCCTAGTCGAAAATGGACTTTTGTCACACGGAGCGATCTTTTCCTGCCACAGCTGGTCACACGAAACTACATACATTCCTAGTTGAGAATACGTCAGGCAAAAATTCTGGTTGACTAATTGGTGTCCTCTGATTGGTCAATCATATTTTTGTCTCACACTATCCCGAGTCTTCGACAACATTCGAAGCAATTTGACACCACCCCTCACAAGCCAAATTTCAGTCAAGGTTTACATGTGCGCACGCAGACGTTTTTGCTGTGTTTGGGTGACAAAATTGTGTCACAAATCTCTAAGTGCGAACGATATTCTAGTCATTAGAGAGGTTAAGATAGCCCGGTTCCGGTTTACGGGTACGAGTATTGCCATTTTGTTTACCAATTTTTGCTGATGTAAGCATTTTTAGCCGTAATTTCTACCCGTTCCCCCGCGGTAAACCATGGTCTATACGTAAAAGACAAACGGGTACGAATGTTGTCTGTTTACTATTTGCAGGGCGTATAAAATAGTAAAAAACTTTAACATCTTACCCAAATAAATAATACACAAAAGTCATATCCTCGTCAAAGTTTTTAACAGTCTATGGCGAACCTCAACAGCGAAAGTCATGCACCATTCTCTGACCAGTTTTGTCACGCCGGAATATCTTGGATTTCTTAAGTTACAAGTCGTTCCCCGATTTACAGATACGGGTTCGTGTATATCACCCGTACCCGTAAACCGCGTCATCTTAACCTCTCTATTGTAAAATATAGGAAATATATAAGTTACATTACAGTTAATTACTGTTACTGTAGTAGACTTTACATAAGTTGAAATACAGTGTTAGGCATTACCTTCATTATTATCGTCGAAACAAAAATCTTTACCATCCGTTGTATATAGCAGCCACAGTAATAGCAATGAAAAATATTTGCAACAGACATTTAGGCCTACTTTTAGTGATAGGTCTTGAAGCCAAAATAACAGCACTTTATTTAAAGTTTCCTGATTTGCCATTTTCAGTCCATGAATTTGTGCAGCAAATCAAATTTCTGTCTGGATGGTCGGTTCCTCAATATTTGAATGTGAATACGAAGTTAGAACGGAGTTTTCCATTGACACATATATACGGACTATAATAATACAAACTTAAAAAGTTATTAAATTCACTTTAATTATTAATCTTTTAATCAAAAACTTTTTTGAAAATAATTTTGAAACAAATGATAGCGATATTACATTTAATAAACGACGTTTCGATGCTACAGCGTGCATCATTTTCAAGTTATAGTATTACATATATTGCGTTGATTTTAATTAAACCGTTCATGTCACGTTAGCAAATTATTGCTAACGTGAAATAAAGAAATATGTTAAAAAAAAAATATATGAAAAAAAATATGCAGAAATATGTTTAATCTGTTTTATGTTTTCTTTTCAATGTAATTTATGTAATTTATTACGTCATATAAATTTAAATTTTGCATGCTTACGCAATAATTTGCTAACGTAACACGAATGTTTTAATTAAAATCAACAATATATGTAATACTATAACTTGAAAATGATGCACGCTGTAGCATCGAAACGTCGTTTAATAAATGTAATATCGCTATCATTTGTTTCAAAATTAATTATTAATGTAAATTAAAGAACGTCGCGAAAAATTATTAAACGTCCCTAATTAAGATCTCATGAATGTTGAAATTTTATATCACAGTAAACAGGCGGGAATCGAAGTCTTCAAACGAATATTGATTTCGAATTTAATGCGCTATAATTGATTTCCAGTGTAAAGCGCTATATATATATATGCGGCAAGGTAATTTAATTTACCTTTCCACTATATTTTGGCTGTTGTATTTATATCATGTCGATCAGTAATAGGGCAACTATTGATATATCTGCTGAAGTATTTGCCCCAGGAGGAAATCGAGATCGTCATGATGAGATAAGCTGAGCCCTTTTAATTATTAATAAAAGCGCTCCATTAACCCCGCTGAGAACGCTGCATTATTAAAACAGCGGGACAATAAGCGATATCATGCAGTGACAAAAACGATATCAGCGACATAGCGTTTTTATGTCACCCTGACCTTGCATGTTATCGCCCTGATAAAGGCACAAGAATGTCATAACTATAATTAAGATATATCTCGTAATATTGGTGATACTGTATTTGAGAAATACACATTGTTTGTATTTGTCGAGAATTTGGGCTGGGAGTGGGAAAATAATCATATTATTAGAGGAATATTTATAAGTTCAGTTCAACAAACAGTTTTTATGAAGCCATGGCCAACACTGCATTAATAAATTCTCATTAAAGTTTGTCATAAAAATTGTTTTGCTGATCAATTAAAAATTATTTGCTGGCATTGATGTTGAAATGAAGCTTTCTTGTTGGCACATCTAGGGGGGTATATTCGATTTAAGGTGGCTCGCTACACTTTTCTAATAATTAAAGATTTTCTGATTTGGATACGAATTTCTGGAGAATTAAAAACAAAGATTATCTGAGTGGTATAACACAATAACTAAGGAGGTTTAAAAAAAAACTACTCCTAACTGCCGTTGCTACGGCAACAATGACGTCACAACATGGTGGATATTTTATATTTAAGTTTAACTCCTTTTTGACAAGCCCGTAGAAAACTATTTCAGAAATGAAATAGTATTTTTCAAGGTTCATGCATATCTTCGGTTCACTAAATGCTATGTAGATGAAAATACCACCATTCGATTCAGTGTATAAATATATCTACTAATTCCTAACGATAGCTGTAGTCAATGTCAACATTATAGCGATTTATGAGCTTTGTAAGTCAAACGAGATCGTATATTATGAAATTATGCAATTGTCTGAAGAAAAATATAGACTAGCCATACCTTTCGCCGAACATAACTTCGGCCCCTTCGGACGTGTCCTCTTTGTAATAGGCTTGTTCGAATCGCAATAAACAGCGCTATTTAGGGTATCATTTGCGAGCCTGTATCTTCAAACACGGCATTTCCATTTCTGGTCTGATTGCGAGTTACTCCCAACCGGAAATTTCGGCATGACAGAATTTTTTTTAAATTTAAAAAAATATTTCAAAATACCAATAGAAATCATTCAATGAAATAAAAATGTCGGTAACCGACCTTTTTCCGAACTAAATTACTTTAAACATAACTTAAAAGACAAAGAAAGTCCGATTAGAAAAATAATAACTACAGAGAACACTAACTTTCGAAAAAAGGAATGGCAACTGCCGTTACTATAGCAACAACGGCGCCTCAATATTTTGGGTTTTATGAAGTTATTTAACTTGAAAATAAGGTCAGTTACCCCCATTTTTTATTTCATAATAGAGCTTGTTTACAAAATTTTTTTTAAATCACGAAAACGATTCAATATACTTGAAGAAATCATGGTATAAAATAAAAAATGGGGGTCACCGCCTTATTTTCGAATTAATAAAATTACTTTAAACCAAGAATATCCGTCATATTGAAATGTCATTGTTGCCATATAGCAACTGTTGTTAGGAGTAAATTTTTAAAAATGTCGAACTCCTTAGTTATTGTTTTATTCAAGTTAGACACTCTTTGTTTTTCGACAAATAATTATTGTCCAGAAATTCATGTCCAAATCATTTTTAAAAAATGTAGGTAGCCACCTTAAACGTAAAATTTACAGTATTAATTTAAACAAGGTTTCTTGACATCAGAAATATTTATTATCATTATCTTATATACAAACGTCACCACAGTTCTTAGAGCATTAAATACAAAAGCCATGACATATCCACGCAATAATCGGAAACGATAATTAATGATAATAATATTTAGCTATTCGAGAATTTCAAAAAAATATAGAAAGAAATAGTTCCAAAGAAAAGCTTATCTTGTAATACACCCCTTCCACAAAGTAAGTCACTTTGGCAGTTAAAGCATAACGTGGCTATATGGCCAAGATGACGTACTTTTCGGAGGCGAGCATTTAACGTAGGTATAGATAATAGCGTCGTTTGAAGTCTTAAAATTATTAATATAATTTTAGTCAATTTACTCGATTTTGATTGGTTACGAGCCCGCGTGCATTCCGCACGCTCACGTAAATGCATTAATTTAAACACAAAATCTAAATAAACAACGTCGAAATTTATATTTTCTGAGCTCTACTTTGCAATGAGCTCTTGAATAAAAGAAAAAGATGAAATAAAAATTATTCACAGTTTTTCGCACAAAGGCCGGCATGCCTGTGCTCGCTTGAATACATTAATACAATATTTCTTGTCATTGATTTCTCGAAAAGTCGACTATAAAATTATATTAGACAGACGTGCCATTTCCTATGCCAATAATTTACATGAAAAAATTACCCAGAGGCATGGGTGCATGAAACTCTCGCGAAATGAATCATTTACTCGCTCCTTTGAAAGGTACAAAAACTTATACAACAATTTTAAACTGTTAGAAATAAAAAAACTTGTATCAAACGTCTTTTGTTTAGGCGCTTGCCAGGTATAGTTTCTTTATTTTTCACTGCATGTATTTCGATCAAAGTACACTACTTTAGCCAAATAGCCTTTCTCACGCCGCCATTTTTGGGTGGCTTTTTCAGCCGATGTCGCCGTTATAATTTTTTGGACGAGTGATGGTAAATTTGCTTTGTAAATGCATGGTTGGTTTATTTTGAAAAATTGCTTTTCACATTGTTTTAATTATCTGAATTGGTTAACGAGAATTAGATACCACCCAAAAATGGCGGATATTCGTCATCGTGAGAAAGGCTAATTGGAATTGCGTAATTTTTTATGTACATTATGCTACGACGGAAACAAGATAAGTTTTTGGGATTACAAATAAAATTCTGATGAGCTTATTCTTCGCGGAACCGATTAAGGCAACATAGTTTAATCTTTTAGTCTCTCAGATACAAAATACTACTAAATCCACAATGTTGGTCTTTATAACTGCAGCGAAACAGCGGGTAAACTTTTAAAACGTATATAATTGGGGTACAACAACACAA
>CACRXK020008934.1:0-13550 GCA_902702795.2 Paramuricea clavata | reverse complement strand
CTCTAGTTGTTTTAATACATCATTAAGCTAGAGCAAAAGCATCACCTTTCATATACGTTATCATATATAGCATCCGTGTTTCTGGTGAAATGAATGTGTGCAACATTTTAAAATTGTACGCATAAGATTTTATTGTTAAAAACATTTTAATTATCTTTATTAAGTACAGTAATATTATGTTAATATTTTTTTCGATTTTAAAATAAATAAATTTTATCAACATCATTTATGTAGTGTGTGCAGATCTTTTTATTAATTTGTGATGAGCAAGGGAAGACTATACACTGAAAATCGTGAAAACCATACATACCATAAACCTCCGAATATAAGCCCCCCCCCCCGTGTACAAGCCCCCCTTGTGTAAGCCCATCAAAAATCGCTTACGAAAGAATATAAGCCCAGTGCTTTTAGGTGGAGGTTTACGGTAGATTGTCATGGGATATACTTATGGTATAATCAAGTGATATATATACATGGTATAATAGTGACGAAAACACATGCAGTACAGGAGGAAAACATGGGTAGGGCCAGGACTGTACCACTACAAGTTCCCCAGCTCTATCCTTACATATAAAAGAAATATCAGTATTACACCAGACACCAATAAACAATTTTGCAGCTTCTGCTAAACATTTTCTTTCAATGTTTTTTAACCCATTGAGTATTGAGTGTCAGCACTCTCCCCCTGATGAGTAAATAGTCTAGTGTTAGACAGTAAAATAATCTGGCATTAGGCAGAGTAAAATAATAGACGCCTGGTTGATCATTTGAGCATAGATAACTGGTTGATCAGTATAAATCCTTGCAATGCATCACACATTGCGATAGTGTTGAATTTACTCCATTTCATTCTTTACAACAATGCTACCACTGGGCGCTTCTTCCATCATTCAGTGTGTATGAATGTCTGTCAGGGCAAACAGGATTTATTGATAAATTAAAACAGTTACAATCAGTTGGCTGTTGTAATTCTATTGGTGGAAGTACACTATCCAGCTCATCATCTCGACTATCTGGGTCACATGGTGGGATTGCTTGGGATGTTGGTGATGTTGAAATGTCAAACTCCCAACAACATAACATTGTTATATTCTTTGTTTATACCTCCTTCCCGTAGATCATTAGGGTCGAAGAACTACATAATATGAAATAAAAATACGTTTAATACTGCTGTATTTATTTATATTACAACATAGGAGCATTTTTATATTTCTATTTTTATATAAAAATCATCTCACCTTAAAAACACAACTAGAGTGAATTTGTACCAGTGCAGGACTACCGCAATCAGCGAACAATTTCATCAATTTTTATCCCGTTAACCACAGCTGGACAAAGGACTATTCTTCCAACTATCCGTAAAACTATAAACATGAACCTCACGACATTCAAGTTCATCACACGGTAATTCTTCCGGAATCAAGATTAAAGGCTGTTTTGACACACAGTGAACACACAGAAGCTCGTGTCCACCCAAAAACGAAGCTTTCTTTCCATGCGTAGTGCAAAAATCAACCATTTTACAATTTATTTTCGATAAATCTTTTCTGAATCTCTTAAAACCTCGAGGTGTAAACACAGCGAAAGCCGACCGAACAATGACGGCGCAGAGCGAGAAATCGATAATATGTAAAAAACCGCGCCTGACCGCGTTGCATGCCGGTATAGTCCTCACTCCTCCTCTGTTAGTGAGCATTGTATGGCGACCACGCCCAATGAGTCAATGACCATGCCCATTTTGCTGGCTCAATAGACCCATTGCACTGATGTCACAAATCCTTAGAGTGTCCTCCAGATGCTCCCTAACAATATCTGTTCGGGTGCAAAAATTAACCATTTTTATTAATACAAAATTATTATAAACTTTTACAAAATTTGCTTTGTTTACAAAATTTATATTATGCATAGATTGCTAATTTGTCCTCCAGATGCATCGTCACCGCGGGCTCTGTGACGTCATGTGCATTGGGTCTATAGCATCCCCCCCACTTGTACGTTGTATAATTTGCAAAACATCACTTTTTCCCTATGCCACTGATGCAAACATTATGAGTGGATGCAAGAGCCATCTACTTATTAAATACAAATCTTTCAGCATGATTTGTATATTGTATAAAGCATTTTCATTATAAATTCTGCAATTTGATTATCTAGGTAAACGTTGGCTGTGTTCCAAAAAAGGTTTGTATATTTACAGTAAATTGCGCGTTGTAATACAGGGTGTATCAGAAAAAAGTGCACAGTTGGAAAAAATTCACCATAAAAGCCAGATGCGCGCGACATTTGCGAAAGCGTTCAGTAAGCTTATGAGTTGCGTACTTTAACGTTCTCTGGTACATCTAGCACTAAAATCATTTCAGTAAAATGCTAGCGTTTTTAGAGTAAGAAAGCTGTTACCAAAAACCCCCCAAAAAAGGCCTTATGCAAAAACATTTTCCATCGGAAACAAAATTTAATCATACAGAGTCAAAATATGGACTGTCTTGCCCAAGCTATCAAAGTTTCAAGAAATTTGGTGCACGTGTAGGCCAACGCGAGATCTTCAAAACCTGGATTTTCTCCCATTTTGTTAGTTCAAACGCGATTTCTTTGCATGATTTCAAATTAATTTTACCATTTTTATGCATGCTCGGACGTTTGCATAAATTACAGTACGAAATTCGCAAGCCGATACACAATTCCCATTATAGACTAATTTTTTTATCTTGGCAAAAAAGCCTTATATTTCCGGAAAGAGCATACTAAAATAAGTAAAATTGCAAAAATTTAGTTTGGTTGCGAAAATTATTTAATGTTGTAAAATGCGGAAAATATACTTTTCGCGTGATGGGCTTATTTTACTTTCTTAATCCGTGAACGTGAAGGAATTTTTTCAATTTTTCGTGACTCGTGAAAAGGCAAAATATTTTTACGTGAAAGCATATTGTGAAGAGGTATAGGGGGCCCTCAATATAGCCTTGCAAAGTTCGCAAATTTTGTATACTTTTGTATTGCGTGCGGAAATTGCTACCACATACATAGCCTGAATACAGACCTTCGTTTTGCTCGCCCTAAAATTCGCGGGTGGGAGCCGCGAATTTTAGGGCGGGCGAAACGTAGGTCTGTTTTCAGGCTACCACATACAATTTTGGCCTACGCGTGCACCAAATTTCTTGAAACTTTGATAGCTTGTGCAAGACAGTCCATATTTTGACCCTGTGTGATTAAATTTTGTTTCTGATGGAAAAAATTTTGCGCAAGTACCGGGTGTCCCAAAAAAAAGTACTCCTGTTTGATTCGTAATAACTTCTAAACAAGTACAGATTTTAAAGAGAAATAACTTGCATTAAATAGAGGAAGGACTAACTTAGATTTTGATATATTACAGTTGTATTTTACTTAAAAATTCACAGAGATATTAATGTTCAAAATCGGAAGCATATTTTGGGATGTGTCTAAAATTAGCGAAAATCGGCATATCAAATATTAACTCCAGCGTTTGTTTGCTTAATGACATATCAGGCTAACTTGTATTTCAGCGAATTATCGTTAGGGTTTGTAAGGGATATGGCGTAGATTTAGACATCTTACATGTAAGTCTTAGCTCATAGTTTCTTGAAATATGAACGTTCGAAATTATGCAAGTATTTAATATTAGGTCTTTACAAATTTAAAAGTACATGAAAGATTGACCATGCATGGAAGGCAGGCGCTTAAATTTTTCTTAAATAGTCTATTTTTTTATGTTTTTAATGGGTTCAAGCTGACTGAGTTGATTATTTCTCGGTTAGAGCAGGATGAATATTATTCTTTATTGAAGGGAATAATATTGCTTTTTGCAAATACACATTACCGTATCAACGCTACTATTTTGTTACGTTTTGTTCCAAAAATGTTGCATGTTTCTGGGGAGTTGCTTAATTTTTATGTCTTATGGAGTTATATGGTTTGATTGTGTTTCATATAATTCTCAGTTTACTCTGAACTTGCCAAGATTAAGAAATTAGGCAAAAGAGTTTGGGTGTTCTTAACAAGATTTCAAAACGTTGCAGAAGTTAGAAGAGCTTCACAATTCCATTGTGACAGCATGCCCTAATTCAGAACTACGAACGATCCATGACGATCCTTCGCGATGCAGTGGTCTCATGAAATAAGGAAACGTATTCGTTTCTAGGAACACACGCGAATTTCGGACGAATAAATCTTGCTTGTATTTTGTAGATATAATAATACTTTGTTTCATAATAAACAATTTGTAAAGTGTCATTTATTTACTGGTAATAGTGCATGTTTCAGTCGAGCAAATCATGATTAATATTTGATACGCCGTTTTTTGCATATTTCAGACACATCCAGAAATATGCTCCCGATTTTAAAGATTAATATCTCCGTGAATTTTTAAGTGAAATACAACTGTAATATATCAAAATCTAAGTTAGTCCTTCCTCTATTTAATGCAAGTTCTCTTTAAAAGCTGTACTTGTTTAGAAGTTATTACGAATCAAACAGGAGTACTTTTTTTGGGGACACCCGGTATACATAGGCAGATAGGCTTACTGAAAGTTTTCGCATATGTCGCGCATATCTGACTTTAGTGAACTTTTTCCAACTGTGTAGTTTTTTTTCTGATACACCCTGTATAATATTATTATCTTTTATTAAAATGCATGAAAAAGTATATGTAGAATGCACATGCATAATTAATACATAGCAACATAATATATGATTGGTATAGTATTGCCTTTAAGCTTGTAATTCATTGTAGGTTATGTGGAATGCTGCATCGATGGCTGAAACAATCAAATATGGCTATCTCAAAGATTATGGTTTAAATGTTCTTTCACATGATGTCAAAGTTGCATGGGGGTACAGCTTATCCTTTCTTTAAAATTTTGATATGGGACATATAGTCTTGCATATTTGGGCGTGAGCTGAAACAGCTAACAATTAATGAAAGTAACTTTCTTTCTGTGTAGTGAGCTAAAGAGAAAACGAGATGCATATATAAAGAGACTCAATGGAATCTATGCAAAAAACTTGGAAAAGGTAGAGATCCTCAAAACCTGATTTGGGTACACCTCTCTACACACTACAGATGTGATGACACAAATGCTTTTTATTCAAATTCTTGCTTAACCTCTTTAACGAATACAATGCAAGAAGAAATGAATAAAATTATGAATTGGCTTAATGCTAATAAATTATCAATTAACGCTTCTAAAACGAAATTAATTCTTTTCAAATCAAAAAATAAAAAATTGGAATCTCGTAATATTACAATAAAAATAAGAAATGAATTGATCCAAAAGGTCTCTTATACAAAATTTTTGGGTGTACTAATTGATGAAAATTTAACGTGGAAAAATCATATTGATTCTATATGTAAAACTATTGTCAAGTTTACTGGACTAATTTCAACTGTTGCAACTGTACTAATGATTTACCCGACATTTTTAATGGATACTTCATAAAAAATTCAAACATTCATGAACATTGCACGCGAAATTCAAACAAATTGCATAAAGTTTATACAAGAACAAACTATAGAAAACAATCTGTTGTTAGTAAAGGTATTGGCATTTGGAATAATTTAAGTACTGAGTTAAAAAATGTTGGATCTTATATGGTTTTCAAAAAAAATGTGAAAACATACTTTATATCACACCAATCAGCTAATTAATCATCCTATTTTAATGTATAAAGTTTAAAAAATCTGAAAAATCTTGTAAATAGACTAACTTTCCTTTAAACACTCTCACAATTGTATATATTTTCGTTATTATATTATGTACTATTTTTATGACATCATGAAATTATACTAAGTAAAAAAAGTTTGGTTATAACTAGGGGTCTTAAAATAAAAGCCCAAAAGGGTTTCTAAAAGATCTCTATAGCCCTACGTATAGATTATAAAAATGTAAATAGTTACATTTTATTGTACTTTGGAAAATTGGGCGAAATAATTAATAATAATTGTTATTATTATATTAATGTAATAGTTAAGAGTGCATTAAAGTGAGCGGGGGAAGACACACCCACCTGTCCCCCTCCAGGATTTACACCCTTGGCACACCTAATATCATCAATGCAAGTTAGTACATTACCATGTCAATACACCCCCTTGCAAAGTACATCACTTTGGTTATGGATCGAGCAGTGATTAAGGTCAAGTTTTGCAGTGATTAATCTTAGTCAAGTTGACTTGAGCTGTTACCTATAATGTTACTAGTTATGTTTCTATCAACATTTATGTACTATTAAATTTATTTTTAGCCTCTAAAAATTACTATTTAGGTTTGCAGACGGTGTATTCCAGTATCTTCCAAAAGGGAAAACAGCATGACATGCTTGTTATTTCTTTTTGAGGGATGTAGGTTTCGGTGGGAAATATTTTCTGCAATAGGCTGTGTATTTTGAGCATTTGAGTGTATGATATACTAAGGACATACGAGTCTGTCATGAAAACAGCAAGCATTGAAAAAACTTAAACTCAGTTACATACTAGGAAAAATAATTTCTAAGTAAAGATAAAATCTTTACACAGAATGACTAACAGTAGACGTACGAAATGTTATGAAATTGAACTGAATAGAAAAATGAAAAATACTGTGATTTAATAATTTAATGGTGAAAAATTCTCTGAGCCCAAGATCTTTCAAAGAAGTTAATTTGCAGAAGACGGGCGGAGGTTTTGTTGTACTAAAGAACGAAGTGATTCCATTGTTCTGAAATTTTCCCGCCGACGTTTTTGACGTCACCAATACCAACCGTGCCCGGTTTGGACACACTCAGAGCATCCGATCGCGATCCCAAATATATCTTTACCCATAATTCACTCAATTGCGTACCCACAAGCATTTTAAAGGGTTTTTTGCCGGAGAAGATATGTTGTAATTCTTGTTTAAATTATCCAAATTGTCAAAAGTGCATGCCACATGGGTACTGTTTAAAGTGCTGCTTCGGTTAAAGGACGCTGGTCCTTATTGAAAGCAGAACCTACTTGTGGTCCCAAGAACAGCTTGCAAGACTTTTGGACACTGGACTTTCTTCAAAGCTGCGGGACCTATTGTTTGGAACAGTTTACCTATAAATATAAGAGAAATAGAGAATGTTCTAATGTGAGAAGAAACATTTGAAGACTTATTTGTTTAAGAAAGCCTTTGACATACCTGTGTAGTTGTTAATAGTTTTATGATACATTTTTTACTTTCCTGTAATAGATACGATATTGTCATTTTATAATGTTATTATTGTAAATTGCGCTGCCTTTAGAATATTTATAGTTTTAGCGCATTATAAATATTTTAAAATTAAATTTGTAAAATCCTGAGGAAGAAATAGGCATTATAATATTATAATTATTTGTTGCAGGCTGAAGTTGAGGTAATTCGAGGTGATGCATCGTTTACTGCGGAAGGGAACGTGATTGTTGACAAGAAGCATGTGTATAAAGCCAAGCATATCCTTATTGCTACAGGAGGACGTCCTACTGTCCCCGCTTTTCCAGGTACCGTATAATATTAGGCTGATGAGCTGATCTGTATATGGCATTGTATAAATATGTCAAATATCAGGATAGTCAATACAGCCTTTCGGAAAGTGCTCAGTCTAGCTTGGCCAGAGTTTTTGTGACAGAAAACTGTGTTTATAGGTAACACATTAGCGAAATCATGCAGTTATTATAATTTATAAAAGACCGGCAATTTTATTATGCGGCATGTCATCAGTAACAAGATAAAGGGCAGGATCGAGTCATCCCAAGAAAAATTTAGAACTGTCCATGCATTTCAACAAGGAGAACAGGTTATGAGGCAGTTGTGATGATTTTAGGGTTTGTAATCCAAGTGAGGCATGACGTGTTACATGTCTGAATATAGCTGTGGGGCTCCGGAAGCACACTCTCCCGGAACCTTTTGAATTTTACTGGTCCAAAATGGTCATTTCCTGCATTTTCAAATTTGGTTTTGTTTTGGCCTTAAATCTCTGTATGAATGCTTAATTTATATCTAGTATGTAATTCTCGAATAAACTGCTCCAAAATTCACATAAAGCTTTGACTTTAAAGTCGGTGTCTCAATCACAGAACGAAGATCTATAGCCACGACTAAGTACATTCCGAAAGGATGTTTAGGAGCAACGAAGGAGAACTGTGCTTTCAGGGACATTTTAAAAGGAGCGATACCGCTCAAGACCATATACCTATTACCTACACATAACTTCCTTAAAATATATGTGTTATGGAATGAAACTCATTACGTCTAGGTTGCGAACATTGTATCACCAGTGACGGATTTTTTGAACTCGAAGAACTTCCAAGGTAATTTCAAATTTTTACGACTTTAACATAAACTTTTGGCAGAGTATCTTCAACGAAGATAACTGCCAAAATGTTAGGTCATGGGCATGAATTTAGTTTGTTCATCCACATGTATTCCAATCTTTTTGGTTGACTGCAGATTTCAAATGCTCAATCACTCCGTAAGAAACTTGTATTGCACGCCTGATGGGAGGTTATCGCTCCTCCCCATACAGTACCCATGCACCCTGATTGCCTTAGTTCTCGAAAAAAAAATGCTAGAAAGTGCTCCATACCATGTAGATATAGAGCAAATAGTATAGGTTTGCTTACAACACTACAGCCTATTTCATCCAGTGAAACAGTGGCGGACACTACCCCCCTCCCCCAATAAAGTTTGCCAGGAATGACAATTAATGATTGACAACCTGGGGTCAAGCAATCTTTAATTTATAAATGCTAAAGCCGTTAAACTGGGTTATACCAATAAACGGACATTTTTAGTATGCTTGAAAAAACACTATCCATGCAGTGGATAGTGTGCGTGGATAGTGTATCCAGCCTTTGTACAACCATTTAACCAATCTTATTAGACTTACTAATTTATACGTTATATCCTAAATATAAAAACATGTTACTTGACAGAAAAATAATAGTGGCTGGTGCTGGTTATATTGCTGTGGAACTTGCTGGTGTGCTGCAGGAACTGGGCTCTGATGTCACTCTTTTAATACGAAGAGATAAAGTAATTGAAATATTATTTGTTATTTCTGTTTTGTTTTTCGTAAATTCCTGTAACTCCACGCAGGCTAGAAATTACAGAGATACAAATTACAGGCCTAGGGCGAGTGTCTAAATAAATAATAATATTAATAATAAGTAGTTCAATCAGTTCATCTCTTCTCTACTATCCTTCTCTCATGACGCTTCTCCCTCTTCTCCATGTTGTTATTGCGTTTGCATATCATCCTCTGCCACGCCGGCCGTTCTGCTACAATGTTTCTCCACGAATGGAGTACACCCCACCCTTCAACTTGTCTTTCAAGGTGTATTTAAATCTCAGGAAAGAACGACCGACTCTTCTAGAGCCATCTGCCAATTCTCCATACAGGAGAGCCTACGTCGGCCGCTCGTCTGGCATGCGAGCAACATGACCCATCCAACACAGTCTGTTCCTGATGAGGATGATCTCAATGTCTGTGGCGGTAGCGCTCGATCCAGAACTTCATCATTCAAGAAGTCCAAGGAACAGCGCTCCCTTTGGTTTAAGATCGCTCTGCGTTAGATCGACTCCGGAAAGTGTGCTGAGTATGTACGGCCCTCAGACTACTTTAACTAATAGTGTCAACGGAAAATTCCGAATTGGGAATTTTTTCCCGTCTTCCTTTCTATACTCCCAATGACGGGAGAACGGGCCATTAACTGGTCTTTTTGAGTTTTAAACTTTGGATGTCCAGCTTCGGAAGCGGCATTGAGTAATATATTAACCTTACTGTGTAGTTTACCACAGCCACTCATTCTTAAAATATGTCTTCACCTTTCGAGCAAATTAAAAGAAAGTTAGGAGGAAGATATAAATGGAGACGCATTCTCCATAATGGAGTAGCTGTATATATAATGCGTTAGCGCAATTAGAGAAGTCCAGATATGATTTCATGCACTACTGCTACTACTACCTTGCATTGGCTTAGTACGCATCTGATTGGTTAATGAGCCTTTAATGATAGCGGTAGTGGAAGTCAAATCTGAATCTCTCTATTGTCAGAGCAAGCACCTTTCACCTCTTAGTTCGTGGGTTCGATTTCCGATGCGGACTCATGACACTTAATATGTGAAAAGAGTCAGTCAGCAATCTACCGAAAGTCGTGAGTTATTCTCCGGGTACTCCGGTCTCCTCCCCCCCCCCCAGCGAATGTTGACAGGGTGGGTTTGGATAACCCCTAAACTAGCTGTGCTCCGTGATTGGCTACCAGTCATAAGGCGGCAGGCAGAGGCACCCTTAGAGAACCTCAGTACTTCGCAATTCTTCTTCGCAACTCTCAACTGGAAGACAGTAAGGATTGTTAGCCCGTCCCCCCCCCCCTTCTTACTTACTAAATAAAACATGCTGCTGCTCCTATTTTAGTATTAGTATTTACTGTCTTATATTAATGTAGCTTAAAAAGGCATAAATATCGCGGCTACAACTATAGTTCTAATTTTAGATCTCTTTTCTTTTTGCCTTGCAGGTTCTTCGCAGCTTTGATTCAGCCATCAGCAGTAGAGCTACTGAAAATCTCCGTCAAGCTGGAGTAAACATTATGACAACAAGCAGAGTAAGTGGATGTCGAGCTTCAAACTATATTCAAAATTTGTGAGAACATGCAGTGTTGATATGCTAGCGCTATCCTCATCCTTCGTAACCATTTTTTAATTGAACAAACAACATTTTTGATTAAAAGAAGACGCTAGTTTTATTAAGTTTTACTGTAAGTCACGTACCGATGGTATGAAAATTGACAATTTGGCATGCTTAGCAGCACTGTAATGTTTATGCATAAGGGATATGTGGCGTTGCTATCAGGCAGATCCCTCAATCGAAGTCATATTTGGAGCTGTGTCATATTATTGTCATATTTGACATGCGACTTCGGTGGCGGAATAGTCATAGCAATGCCTTTTGTCTCTGAGATCATGGGTCCGATTCTCACTGCAGACTCATGACACTTATGTTAAAGAATCAGTCAACGCTCTACCTAACGTCGCGGGTCCGTGTACTCCGGTTTCTCCCACAGAGAATGTTGACAGGGGAATTAACCCCTAACTGACCCTTTCGTGCACTGTGATCAGACATGAGTTATGAGGTCGCTGCCCGAGGCACCCTAGAAAACTTTCGACTCGATCAGGTTGAGCTCCGCCCTTGGCATTCCTGTGCAGCTCTCAACTGCAAGCAATTAGGTTGATTAGCACACCAATGGCACACCCCCCGCGTACTTAAATGACATACTGTATACAATTCTTCTTGTTATATTATAGGGTATATCAGTGAATGACACCATCCTTACATATATGCTACGGCTTTGTGCTTCAGATTATCACTGATATTTTATATCTGTATTTATTTAGATTTCCTCAGTAAGTAAAGATAGTTCAACAGGATTGTTGTCAGTTGCTGTGGAACAAATAGGTGGAGACAAAGTTGAAAATATTGCTGATGTTGACAAAGTGTTATTGGCAATAGGAAGATCCCCAAATACTGAAGAATTGAATTTACCTGCCGTGGTAAGTACACGAGGAGCTTGCTATAAAGTATCTTTGGCACTTTTTCTATTACAATGCGAGAATGAGGTTGCAACCTGGCGGGCAAATATGGATACAGAACCATGCATATTTAAAAAGCAGTCACAGAGAAGTGTGAGCATGGTGCCCATTCTACTCGTAAGGGATGAAAAATAAAAATCAGAGATGGATTTAAAGAGGGTGCAAGGGGGTGCCGATTTAATTACGACGTTGACAAATCCATTTTTTCAATTTGGAAAGGAAATATTCTGCCCCCATTACCACAATAATTCCCCTCAACCCTTCCAGGGGCAATGTCTCACCTATTCTACAGAACACTGCTGTGGGTGGCTCGAAGTGATTATAAACTTTGTCAACGATCGCACCCTGAACCATGATCATGGGTCCATGACACTAAAATTATAATACATGTTTGGAGGGTTTAATTCATTCACTATTTCCATTCTAGCATCTTTGTTTTGCTCATTCCGGATTTTTGCCGCTCTATAACTAAAACTCGTAGTAGCATTAGTTTTAAGTTTAGAAAGCATCAACGTTATACCATTATCGCATAAGTCATAACATCTGTTTTCTTGGAATTTAAGCAGTTTATTTAAATTTCTTGGGCAACGCTTTTCAAGAGCTTTTTTTTCACATAGGCTCTAGTTTGAAAAATTCTGCGCTCAGGATTGCCAACCCAATCTATAAAGAATGTCTTTGGAACGTATGTCGTATGACTCACCAGCTATAACTACTCTTGATGTCCGATTCTGAAATATTTATACCTTTATCTTTAAACGTTTCCTATAGGGTGTTAATACGGACAATCGTGGCTTTATTCAAGCGGACGAGGTAGGTTGTTTTTAACATTCAAGCTTTCCGGCAGATTAGTTGCAGGGTGACCGGAACACACAATCACAGAGTAAGTACATACACAACAGTCTGCAGGAAAAGCGTAAGGTAGTTTTTACTGCGCATATCTGGCGGCTATGTTCTTAGCAAGTGCCCTAAAGAGAGACATTCACCCCCTGGAACATTAACTTTTAATATGTTTTCAGGGGGGTGACGGCCTCTCTTTAGGGCACTTGCTAGGAACATGGCGGACTGAAAAAATCCGTTACGCTAAACTAACGTGAAGTGAGACCTCTGTATGTGTACTTACTCTGTGAAACTCTGTGATACAATTCTTGACTTGGTGTGATTTTCACTAAATTTAGCACGTTATTGTGCGTTAGTTTTTGAGCTTTAAATATATATTTACTTGTTTCATGTCAATAAAGATCAAGTGCTTTCAAATGACACTTTTGTATCATTGCGATCAAAAACGGCCAAATACGATCCAATTTAAAATGTCAGGCCGCTATCTCGGAAACATTCAGCATCGCGAGTTTTCTGTAAACTTCCAATTTCGTAAACTAGGTTTTAACGCATGAACTTTCGCAATTTTAACGCATGAAAATTTCAACATCCTATTGGAAATTAGACATTAATTAGGGATACACCGGATATCATATCCGGCCGAATCTTGATCTCCGATATTCGGCTGGATATTACAAGTATCCGGCCGGATACCGGATATTGTTTATAAAAGGTTCAGGCCTTATTTTCAGGTTAAAAAAGTGTGGTTAAAATGTGGTTAAAAAAGTAGGGGTGTTGATAATAATTTAACTTGAAATCATCACGGAGATGCTGGCAGTATTGTCATGCTCGTTTGCGAATGCGAAGAAGTGGATTTTCCTGTCAAAATATTACAAACACCATCACTTTATAACCAACTAAAATAATTATTTTACCTTAATTAAGGCCCGTTTACACTTTACCGACTTCTGGTGCGATTTTCCTCTTCTGATGGATGTGAAGGAGTAAAGAAGTTATGAATGCTAGCTTTGAGTATATTTACCAGCCCTCATCTAAACATTCCTAACTCATCCACTCGTTCACATATATCAGGAGAAGAAAATCGCATCTAAAATCGGAGCAAAATTACAGTGGTGTAGTGGCGGGGAGGGGGGGGGGG
>CACRXK020008933.1:0-19988 GCA_902702795.2 Paramuricea clavata | reverse complement strand
TATATATATATATATAATATATATATATATATATATATATATATATATATATATATATATATATATATATATATATATATATATATATATATATATATATATATATATATATATATATAAAGCTTTTCTCGTTATATAAAGAAACTTCTCGGCGAACATGCCTGCATGGTTGTTGCAGTTCTCGCGTGTTTGGGCTCATTGACATTAGGGAGCTTAAGCATGTAGGACGGCAACACGACGACGACGGCAACCAATAGAATGAGTCAATGAAAAGTGAATAAATAATTAAAGTCCCAGGGGAGTTTCAGACGTGGTCGTCGCTCTGTTTACAACGGCAAATCACAGATTTTCACGTTTTGTTTTTCCTTAAGAAAGGATTTATGTTTTATGAACTTTCATTTCTATAAAGGATTGAATAATGCAGGTCATTAAACGTGCAGAGCATGTCGCTGTGGCTAGCTGTATATATATATATATATATATATATATATTATATATATATATATATATATATATACAATATATACAATATATACAATCGATACAAGTGCAGCGTCACTGAGCAATAAATTCTTCACCTGAAACCGCCACGAATGATGGGTTTAAAAGATAAAGTGATCCCTACTGCGTGAACGTCAAGAGGGAGTTTACGAACAGTAAGACGGCGACGTCAGGACGAAGGCAAAACAAACTGCTTGAAACGAATGATTGTATGTAAATCTGGTCTCGTACTTACTTTTGTGTGAAACGAAAATAATTTCGAAAGAGAAAAACAGAGTCAGAGCTTTAACCTTGAAAGCAACGTTGATACGTCAGAGTCAGAGCTTTAACCTTGAAAGCAACGTCACGCCTTGAAATGCCAGCGTATACTATATCAACTATATACAAGACGTGAAAATATTCTTTTTGCCTTTGTCAACAAAGCTTGGCCAACGTCTATAACCCCTGCTAGACTTTTAGTTATTAACTTCTTTTGTGCTATAGGATTAATGCTATTGTGTTGATAACCGTAGTCCTGCAGGTTGCCGACGTACATTCGCAAACTCCCTACATACATACATACTGACGTACAGTGGCGTAGCAAGCCCGACAGTTTAGTCCCGCTATGCAAATTCAAAATTATTATCATTATTCGTTTCTTTAGAAATTGATTGTTTTCACAGTGAATGAACACGAAAATATTTGCATAGCGGGACTAAATCGTCGGGCTGGCTACGCTACTGCTGACGTACACTGATACGTGCAGTGACGGCCCGTACGTGCATGAACGTAATAGACCCCCTACTGTATAGACCGAGGTATGTATATTGATGCCAGGCCAATAGGACAATCGATAGATGCTAAATATTTTTTTCACTGATAAATCTGAATTGTTAATGATGTCGCAATTACAATGCGCATATCAAAGACAAAACTGCGGTATTGCTTTACCTGTCAACCTGCTATATAAGTGCTTTTAAAAGTTACTTAACTTATCAAGAACAAGAAAAGATCGTGTTAATAAAATTCAAAAATTTGGTGAGTAAAATTACATGTACTGTACTTGGGGAAAGGGGTATAAGCCTTACAAAATTATGATGGCAAGTTTTATTTTGCAAGAGATTGTATAGCTATAGGATTAGTGTAATAAATTAGTGTAATAAATAAATTTCGATTGTAATTCAAACAAGGCTATAACGAAAAGGATATGTTTGAAGGTACCAAAGTTATGTTCGGCGAAAGGAATTAATAATAACATTGTTTGCATTTTTCGAACAATTTAAGTAATTTGGTGAATTTTGATATTACTTGACACCTCAATGGTCATTAGTCGCTATAATGTTTGTCTTCGACTAAAACTAGGAATTAGAAATTAGGAGTTACTGTATTGTTTTGCTAAATCGAATGGTGGTATTTTCTTCTACATAGCATTTACCGAACTGAAGATATGAAACCTTCAAAATAGTATTCCACTATCGGCATATTAGGCCTTGTTCACACTAGCGAGTTAGATCGATCTCAGACCGATCTATGACATACAGGTATCAATATGAATTCAAGAATGAACTGGGATGGATTTAGAGGAGTCCACTTCTGAAGGTGGTCTGCAATCGGTCCGAGATCGACCCACCATAATATGCACGCAACGTGAATGGAAAGGTGAACTTAAAGCGAACTGAAACTCTGGTTATACATGGCCCTATCGTCATTTTATGCAAAATGTCTGCCAGCCGCGGAGATGTTTGGACGGAAAGGGAAAGGGTTAGAGCGAACGATCGCGCTAATAAATGCACGGGGAAGCCAAACGATACAACTAAAACTACAAGGCCGTAGAAACTCAAACGTATACCAATGTATAACAGAATAATAAACTAAGCAGAGGATTTGCGCTGACAGGAGTTGGAAGCAATGCAGAACTAAATGTAAATACTTGAAAGCTGATTACACTAAAAAGTATAACGATTGCCTTGCAAACATCTCGACGAATCTTCCTACGCCTTGACGAAAAAACTTTTATATAATAAAACCACGATCGGCCTTGTGAAATTTTCCCTCAATTTAAAAATTGATGGCGCTGAAGGTTTTAATGTGTTTTCGGGTAAGTGTGAACGCTTCCAAAACGCGAACTGAGATCGATCCAATTGCACACTGAGTTTGACCGAGTTTGGATCGATGTCAGTATGAACAAGGCCTTAGGGCCTGTCGATAAAGATTTTTAAATTAATTGATAATTCTCCATAATGTGAAGATACAAAGATAGGCGCTGTCACGTATGTTGCTTTTTTTTAATATATTTTTGAGATATTTCGTTATCTTAATAGGAATGTATTAACCGTAAAAAGAGCCTTGAACTTGTAGAACCTACAGCAGTTATCATCTACGCTTCTCGCCAAGCACGAAAATAAATGTTTACCATGATTTGAACTGTTGCAACCATAAATCTACTTAAATAGAGTGTCTTTGTGCTACAATAGCAAGTGCATTCCTTTTGTCTATACAATCCTATACGATAGAATAAAAATCCATAAAGAAGGGCCACTCGCGCATGTCGCATTACGCATGTTGGCCGCCATTTTCCTAGCCAGTCAATGACATTGTTACGAATCATTATCACTTATACATAGAATTTTAGGTAAAAATAAAATAACAGAAGATGTGTGAAATGCAGGTGAAATGTTCGTGCAAGCAAATATTATCCAAAGCATATAATGAGAAGAGATAATGGATATTTTGCCACAAATCAAAGTAACGTAAATATTTCGGTTCTTTGGAAAACATTAATTATTTCTTCCATTAAGCTACGACAGTTTGTTAGACTAGCTGCAGTTGTGTAAGTGGAAATGTCGTGTTTTGATTGACCTGTTTCCTATAGTTTGTCTTGTGGGCAGATTTGTTTAAAGAGAGCAGCTGCCTGAGGTCTCATGAACATTGACCTTTCACGTGGACAGGATCAGGCGTAAAATATCAGTCATCCCAAGCAGGATAACACTCGGTCATGTAATTTACATATTACGTCATCAAAATCTTAGGTCGATAAAATTGTAAGTAAATTTAGTTCAATAGGTAAAGTAAGGTTCATATATGTATACGTTGAATATTTTACTATGATATATTGATAAGTATTTTAAGTTGTGAACATGTTATAATGATAATCGATTGAACAGCAAACCGACTCGATCTGTGCGACAACGCCTTAAATAAACAGAATGTGAGAGCTGGAACGAGCTAGCAACGCCATCCCACAGTTTTAAAACTCAACGTTGATTGGCTGGATACAGATCACACCACTTGTTAGATCACGTGTACAAAGATTCCCTCAATAGTTAGCATAAAAAGGGGTGCACAATCCAAATTCATCAGTTGGCTCAACGAAGTAAATATTAAGTATGAAAAGTTGTAGAAAGCTCAAAACGAAACAAGACAAAACGACAACGAAAAACGAACTAAAAACAACGAAGAAAGGCTGAAGAAAGAAGAGAACTTTGAAGCAGAACTATTCCAATATTAACATCTGTAAACACGTTCTACTATAGGGTCTAATATTCTATTTAACAGAATTTGAGAGGAAAATGAAAGAAAGCACTAAAAAATGCAATGAATACAGCCATGACTGTGGAGAAATTATACATAAATGTAATAATTCTGCATGAAAACAAGAATTCCTTTTCAAACATGATAAAAATTGGTAAAAAACATAAGAATAATTGCAAATGTGGACAATGACAGATTTCATGTTTTAATAGGAAAATCACATCAAATGCATGTTAAAAATGACTGGAAATATATTCAGCGAAAACATACACATTTTGCAACAATTTTAGCTTTTCCAAGTTGCAAGATATGACTAAAATGATACTAAATCTCTAAGAGGAAAAAACTGCTAAAAAATTTGGGAAAAAATTTATTGTTTTTAGCAAAGTGAGTAAAAGGCATGTGAATAAAAGGGAAAAAAGAGGAAAATGTTATAGTTCCAAAACATGTCTGGAGGCAGCCACAGTCAGTGAAAATTATATATCAAGAACATGGCACATGCCACCTTCGATATATCGAAAACTCTAAACTATCCAATGCTTCGATATACTGGTATCGAAAGAATGCCATTTCTTCGATATATTGAAAGATTGCAATTTCCTCGATATATCGAAAGAATGCCAGCCTCGTACCCAGGCGCTAAAAATGGGCACACTACAGTGTTATTATATAGATCAGTGGCTCGAGCGCGCGGGGGTGCTTGGGGAGGACGCAGGAAACGAAGCGCCTGGCAGAATATGTAACAAACATGGCGGATATGAGAATGCAAATTTTTTATTTTTATTTAATGATTTGCCCATGTGATATACCATTATGTTACATAAAAAGTAAATAAAATAAAGTAGAAACATTTGGGCTAGGAGTCTATAGAAACCTTGAACTGGCTTTTGATTTAGACCCCTAGTTTAAAGTCTTGGTGCTAATATATATAGTTAAATTGTCATCGGTTCTAAGTATTTACAAAAAGTGAGGTTATGTTACATTCAATATTTGTAGGAGAGTATTTACTTTTATTAATTTAAATGAGAAGCTTGAGATAAATATCTATTTACATGAAGAGAAATTACAGTTAAAGTGATTTATAAGATTAATTACATAGAAAGTGTATTTTGGATTTTTTCTTAAAAATGGGACGTGATGTTATTATTTTTAAATTACTGTCAAGATTATTCCAAACGTCCACCCCTTTCACTGAAAGCGAGTGCTTGACGTAGTTAGTTCTCTGATAAGACTTATGAAGTTTAGTTGAGTTTCGAGTATTGTATTGGTGAATTTGGTTATTTGAAATAAAAAAGTTTGTGAAAGTTTTTGGCAAGTTCTTTAAATGATGATATCGGAACATGAAAAGACTTGTAAGGTAGTTATTTAACTTACTAAGATTCAAGATCTGCAGGTCAATAAATATTTTTTCAGTGTGAGAAAAAGTGGACTGAAATGTCATAAGACGAATTATTTTCTTTTGAATATTTGTTAACTTTTAAATTCTTGTTTTGTATGTGTTACTCCATATTAGATTGGCATAGATTAGATATGGATAGACTAAAGCATAGTATATTAGTTTTAAAGTATTCAAATTTGTAAAATGACGAATTTTTGCAATAATTCCTGCAGATTTTATAATTTTCTTTGCAACGGAATCGATATGATCGTTCCATGATAAAGATTCATCAATAACTACTCCTAAAAAGGTTGTACTTTTGACTTGTTTGATATCGTCGTTATTGATGAACAACTTTACTACGTGTTTCTTTTTCATCGCCAACTATTGCGGTCTTATGTCAATCCTGCTATCCAGCGGAAGCTCCCTGAAATGCGTAACGTGCAATGTTTTGCAATGTTTTGAAATGACCAAGTGGAAATAAACGAGCCAGTTCTACTAGAAACACATAAGTGTTTCGCCTATGGGTTAAACTTTTAATTTCGACGCTCGAATAGTCGTTATTGTCAAAATAAATGGTTTTAAGCACAGAAAACATTACAATATTTCGTCGAGTTTTAAGTAATTTAATACGGCTGACCTTTGGTTGACCTTTTAGTTTGGCAACAGCCAAATGGCTCAACTTCTACCGCTGGCAGCGCGGATTGTGTTTCGTGCATCCCAGAAGCGTTTGCAGGGTTGAAACATACACATCGTGGCGATCATTTTGGTACCAAGTACAACCTGCTGCGAGTGATATTTCGCCTTCAATTTAGCTTTTAAACACACTAAAATTTGCGGCGATGCGACCAGATATTAACAGCGCATAATATTCTAAGCGTCTACGAAAATTCATGATATTTGATGGTAAATACGAAAAACTTCTTCAATGTTTTTGTGCCCAATTTTTGTGAGCAGCTAGCAAGGATCCTCAAGGTTGGTGTTCCATTTGAGCAAATCACATAGCTGTCACAGAAATTTAAAAATCGAACAAGGAAACTCGGTAATCGAGCGGATTTCGGCCGAGTTAGTATACAAGTCTATAGAAGTAAAGCGTTCAGAAGCTGAATCGCGAAACGAAAAACTTAATAAGGTTTTAACTGTTATTTTTTTCGACAGTTTTGTTTGTATGCGATGTAGGAATACTACTCCATTTGAGCAAATAAAATAATCGAAATATATTTTTGTCAATTCGATGTTTTTAGTTTGACTCCTATGTATTTTATAGATTTCTTTGCCTAAAATATATTGACTTTTACGGGGGTATCCGCTGGCGCACTGCTGACTCAATGTCCGAAATAGTTGGCGATGCTTTTTTGAGGATCGAAATAAAATAAATTTGGTTTTTGATGTGTTGATAGATAGTTTGTTTGTGTTTAGCCATTCGGCTATTTTGTCCACTTCTGTCTGAAGAGTTTCATTTAATGAATGAGGAAATTGCTGTACTATTTGCCCATGGAACGTTAAATTTGTGAAAGATTTTATGCCCAATTGATCACTGCGTTGTAATAAGGATTTTTCCTTGAAAACGGTATTATTTATCATTTTAGCTGGCGACTTTCCCTTCGACTTTCCTCTGCAGGACCTCTCGAAATTAGAGTTAAGCCTGCTTGAGTGCTGGTCATTGAGAGAACTCGAGTTCATTGAACATTCAAAAAATGATTTATTTTTAATGGTTGAAAATATATGTCTGGTGTTGGATGTATATCATGAACATACTGCCTTTTTGTAGTTCGAAAGAAATGTATGCAAGTAAAGAAACTGGCCAAGTTATTCTTGATATTTTAAAGGGGAAGTCAAGTCCGTAATGTAAACAAACGGTTTGTTTGCATTTTGAACTGCTGTATTTTTTAAAATATGATGTACTGTCTGAATATATGATACCATTTTGGTTCGCTATGCTTCTAAATGAATATGAAATAGAGTTTATGTTCAGAAAAATTCGAAACAATCGAAATTTGGGCAATGTTCACATTAGAGGTCCTCACATTGTTATGAGCAGAACCGATGCGCAGAACGGACTTGACTTCCCCTTTAATAATACATTGAATTTAATTATATGGAATGTTGAAATTACTATTTATTTGTGCTGATGATACATTTTAACTCAGAGGAGAAAATTAACTGGAAATATTTTATGATTGTATGTTTCTTAGTTTCTAAAATTTTGCCAATACAAGGCCTATAAGGCTATAAAATTAAACATGCGTAAGTGCAAAATATGGCGAAGTCTGTGAAGACAATTTAGACAAAAACATTAATATCAACCTGTTTTGGCCATTTAGCTATTGTTGTAACTGGCTGACAGTAAGTTTAAAGCACAAACCAACCCAATATCACCTCATGCATGTTTCATTTGTTGATGTGTATTTTGTGTTTCACCTTGCTTTTGACCTATGAAGGCTATTGCCCTTGATTGCCAAAATCTACAATGTTTACACTAACGAATGGGGGGTATACTCTGGATTTACCTGTGGTTACATACAATGCATTTGACACCTAGTTACAGGACAGAGTCTAACAAATTGAGCAATTTAGAGATATGGTTGCATATCACAAATTGTTGGGCTGATTTCAGATGCATGTTAATAATCAATGGTATTTAAAAAATATGTGGCAAACATTTGATGGTCTCACTGAAATATTTGTCAACATTCAGCAAAATCTAAAATCAACTCGACAAAGTGTGGTGTGTAAACATACACATACAATACACACATAACACATGATTTACCATATGTTGTCATGGAAATTGGTCTCGAGATTAAACAATCCAAACATGTTTAGAGCCACCCCAAATACTTTATTGTCATGTTACTCAAGGTAGGTCCCAATAAACTGCTTGGACAGGTGTGGGCTTTCTAGTGTAAACACAACAAAACCCTATCCCAGTTGTTTCTGTGCTTGCTCCTAAATCCTCATGAATACTGTATATGGTCTTTGGTTCAGCCAAATTTGAAAGGGCATTTGTTTTACACAACTTCGCTAACTGAGATATACCAACTTATCCCCTGGAATTTCCACAAATTTTCATGGAAATTTACCCCATCTCATGGAATTTGTATGTAAAAATTACCCTTCCCCATGGAATTTCCATTTTAAATTAGGCCTTCCCCGTGGAATTTCCATTCAAAATTTGGCCGTGTCCATGGAATTTCCATGTGTAAATTACCCCTCCCTATGGAATTTCCATCGTGGGACATTTACTTCTGGAAATTTCTGTCTAATATATGTAATCCTATGGAATTTCCATCCCATTAAATTTAATCCTTCCTCTGGAAATCCCATGTGAGAATTACTCCTCCCCTTGGAATTCCAGATCCTGGATGCCCCCTTCCCTGGAATTTCTAGGGTTAATGCACCCCCTCCCCCGGAAATTCCAAGGTTAATGTCCCCCTCCCCTGGAAATTTGAGAAATGATGCAACTTTCCCATGGAAATTCCAAGGTTAATGCACCCTCTTCCAAGGTTCTTCAACAGGGGGGCGGGTGCGGATAATAATCCGGAGGACAGAAAAATCGGGAAGGTGGCAAACAAGGTGCAGTGCACCACTGGCATGGATGCCACAACATTGTGTTCCAAAATCAGTAGTTGTCCAATGAAATAATCTTTAATTAATAATTAAGTAAAATTGTTATCCTATTTTCTGAATAATTTATTATATTAATATATTAATTTTGTCTCAATCAATTATATGCAGGTCTATCCCTCTTTTGTGTCAATTTACTTCATATTGATATTCAAAATCCAATAGCAACTGGTAAATGTCATTTTTACAGAATCCCAATTATTGTGCAAATAACAATTCTGGCCTGTTTGTCTCACACATGATCTGTATTTACCACATAACTTGACCATTTCACATTGATTCTCAAGTTGGATAGCATCAAGTAGTACTGTATTAAACTTAAACTAGAAGGGGAACAGCACAATACAATAAATTAATATTTATTTCTTATTTCTGCTAACTACTTGAAGTTATTTGTACACATTTTGGCCTGTTCAGCTAAGCCAAGATTGCTACATTTAATTTATTTTGACCATTTGTGTTAGTGTACAAATTAGGCTAGCATAATTACTGTAGGTGCTGACCATCAAGTGGGGATTGACATGCATAGAATTGGTTGAGCAGCTTATTTAATTAAATTGGTGTTGTATATATTTTAAAATAAATAATAAATTTTGCTGTGATTTGAAATTGAATATATTATTTATGCTTATTACTAAATGAAATTATATAATTATCTTGGAAAATCATTTTTTGAATAAAATATTTTTTTATAATAATTCTTTAATGCCAATAAAAATAAGGTATGAATCGCATAAAATGCAGGGGCCGGTTGTTCAAAGGTGGGTTTAGCGCTAACTCTGGGTTACTGTCGTTCCAATTGAAGTGTTCCTCAAATATTGAGTCAATACATTACCTCGGGCTGACCAATTCATTTCATCAAGTTCCTCGAGATATTCATACACTTCCTGTGAAAGAGCCAATTCCAAGAACTTGATAATTTCTGGTCACTTCCTTTCTATTTATGATTGGTTAGTTGCACAAACAACAAAGGTGATTGGTGCATTCAAACTATTCAACAGGAAATTTACAATTATACTAGGAAGTGTATGAATATTTCGAGGAATTTGATCAAATGAATTGGTCAGCCCGAGGTAATGTATTGGAACGACAGTAAAAGTTAATCTGCTGTTTTAGTTGTGTACCTCTGCACGTCTGTTTATTTCAGAGAAGAAAACTCCTATCCATCCAGACAAGATCTCTGAAGAAATATTTCCAAACTTATAGCCAAGCTATCAGGAAGTTTGCTTTGAATTTTAGGTTAACCTAGGGTTTAGCTAACCCAGCTTTTAACAACCGGCACCAGATATCAAACATTGTAACTCGAGCATAAAAATGTGCATATTTATTCTAAAAGGCAATTGTTCCTTGAATGTTCAATGACATAGTGCCATCACCCTTTACAAGGAAAACCATTATAAAGAAATACACTTGACTTTCTTCATTGTCACCCTGTACTTAGTACAGATATAGCCTACCATATTTTCTTGATAAATTCATACCTGAAAGCGGAATACATACAGGTGTAAAAAACTTTAATGGTGATATAAGCGCTTTATATATTCCAAAGAGTTGCTTTTCCCTACAATTTACTAATAGAATAAACTGGTATTAAAATCTCTAAAAAAACTTTTGTCACTCAGGGAAATTTGTAGCAATACGGTTTTCAACAAGCTATATTTGTTTAAGTTTACTTACTGGAGATTATTATTAGGGGTGCACCGGATTTAAAATCCGGCCTCCGGCCGGATTTAACGAATTTTCCGGTATCCGGCATCCGGCCGGATTTGGAGAAAATCCGGCCGGATTTAAATTTCTGTTTTCACCTTAAAATATTCACCAAGAATGGGATAACCAATCAATTTGGCAGCTTTAAAGTTTAAAAAACACTTAATATTATTATAAAATATTAAGTTATTAACAAGAAGATATTTAAAAAAAGTTTAAACACAATAAAAAATCTAAACTGATACTAACTAAAAATAGTAAAAAACATAAACCGCCATTTTGAATACTGAATTATCCCAATTTATCCCCTTTACCGGTTTATCTCAAATCCGGCAAATCCGGCCGGAATTCCGGCCGGAATTTTTGTTCAAATCCGGTAAATCCGGTTCCGGCCGGATTTGAAAATTCCAAATCCGGTGCACCCCTAATTATTATAATACTTGTGTTTTAAAGAATCTTGATAGTCAGTTGCAACACAAATTCACAATACAACAAGAATTGATAAATCGTTTCAATGACTTACATGTTTTGTCCTTGTGGCTGTCAAGCTCCATTCATGTCTTTTTTTATTAATGGCGTTCGGTCTTTATTGATTTATACGAGCAGTTAGAATAATATTATTTTCAGAAGGACGAAAATAAAAAATATACTCTCTGTCGATCAACAAATATAAACACTACATAAATCACTGTAAAATCCAGGGGGGGGGGGTTGAACTTTGTCGCCCACGGACATTCGGGCCACGGGTCAGTGGAAACCCCCATGAAAATAGGTCGATTGTGACGTAAAATCCGCCATGTTTTTGGTCACACACTTTCGTCGAGACCACGATCTCCAGATATATAGTATAGCTCAGTGGCGTTGCCACGACCAAAAATGACGTGAGCAACGCGAGCCTGCGTTCAGTGTTGACGTAATTTCGAATACTTCATGTTGAAACAATGTTTGGAGAATATAGGCGAGGGGTTGTTGTGTGCATGTATTTCTAGTAATTACAGAAATTATTTACAAAGAAAACAAAAGTAAGATGAGAGTCAAGTATGATGAGAACCATTCATTAACTATTCCAGGATGTACATTCCATGAGACTTAAGAAAGCCGTGCATAGCAGACGGGTGTGCCTAACAGAGCTCCTGAAAAAGTTGAATTATTTTCTTTATTCTAAATTACATTGACTCACTGAGAATAAATACGTATTATAGGTGATAGTAATCTGCCGATTATAGCATGCCTCCCAAGAAAAAGCCAGCACAACTGTCGCAAGAAGCAAAGAGCAAGATATCTGAGATTGCGACATCGACCACCATGCTTTCGATCGCAGCTTTCGAAGAAATTCTAGACAAACGACTAAAGACCCATACGAAAGAACTTGATAACGCTGTTTCTAAACACTATAAAGCTACTCATGATGAACTTAAAGCGATTCAATCAAGCCAATATTTTATTAGCAATAAGTTCGACGAACCATTAAATTCATTCAGCTTGTTAAAAAAGAAAACAGCCATCTGAAGCTAGGAAATGCCCAGTTAAATATCTTGGCTAAAGAAATGGCGGATCGAATATCTAAACTAGAAGAAGATCAAGAAAATATCAATCTATATTCTCGAAGAGACTATTTAGAGTTTCATGGAGTACCAGATACGCTGGACGAAAATACAGACGAACTGGTCAAACAAATCGGTGATTTAATGGCAGTTGAAGTTAAACCATCGGATATCTCGACGAGCCATCGCTTGCCTTCCAAAAGGGGCGTCATTCCTACAATTATTGATCCCTACAATTATTGATCCCTCCGATCTTGGTTTTGCACGCCCTGATAATAAGTTATATGTCAACGAAAGCCTTGCGCCGAAAGCCAGAGAATTGTACTATCAAGTAAGACAAGTTCGAAAATCCAATCGGTTTAAGTACGCTTGGACAAAATATGGTAAATCCTTTTTAATGAAGGACGATACTTCTCGTGTTACATCATTAGCCTCGATTAAAGAACTTGATGATTTCGAAGCTAACATATCAACTTCATTTGGCTAAGTAGGCCCTATACCCTAATTTTATTCTTGCAATATTAAATTCGTTTTATATTATTGGTAAAATATGGCTGCAGCACTCGATGATAGCAGAGAACTACCCTTTTATGATTTAGATAGTGATAGTTTTACTGTAACTTAGCAATGTTTGAGATGCAAATCGGCACGATCAATTTCGGTAATGATAGATTAGCCATTTTGAGTTATAATCCTTTACTTTCTAATACAAACCAACAACGTAAACTAATGAGAGATTACGATGCAGATTCGTATTTTTTTGCTGATCTGAATAAAAACTGTGATATTTTACTGAAGACCAATTTAATGATTTGTTTAAAAAGGAGACCCATTGAACATTTAAATATTCGTAGTCTTGTGCGTAATTTTCAAAAACTGACTGAATTGTTGGGCATTTTAGATATACAATTCTCTGTTATTGGTATAAAAGAGATTTGGCTACAAGATTCTGCTCATTTAGTAGACATAAACGGTTTTAAATTTTTCCATAAACATCGAGCTAATAGAACAGGAGGCGGTGTTGGTTTGTATATGTCTGACGATTTCGAAGCTAAAGTGCGCGATGATTTGTGTTTTGTTAACGAAGAATTAACGGAGTCTTTATTCCTTGAGATTTATAGGGCCCAAGGGAAAAACATTGTCATAGGTGTTATTTATAGACCTCCCAACCAAAGTGTTGGGGATTTTTTATTTGCATATAAAGAGCTAATTGAAAAATGTCTAAAGAGAACAAAACATGCTATATAATCGGGGATTTTAATTTGTACTTGATGGATCATCATTGGAATTCTAATTTAACCGGCGAGTTTTTGGGCGGAATGTACTCCAATATGTTTTTCCTCTAATAACCCGTCCAACTAGGATAACGTCTCATACAGCCACTTTGATTGATAATATATTCACGAATCAATTATCTCATTGTTTAAAAAGTGGCTTATTGTTCACTGACATTTCAGATCATCTTCCAGGTTTTCAATTTGTTTTGAAGACATAGCTTATACTCGAAATGTTAATGATGTTATCGTTTTTCGTGACCAAAACAAACAAAATGTGGCGAAGTTTAATGAAAAATTAGGAAATGTTAATTGACCACTGTTGGATGGGTATGACGATCCAAATATATCAGTCATATAAAACTTTTTTATCTAAATATACTGAAATTTATAACTTAATTTTTCCTCTGAGAAAAGTAAAGGCTGAAAAAAGTTCAGTCAGTAAACCATGGTTGTCAAAAGGTCTCTTAAAATCCGTGAAAATGAAAATAGATTATACAAAAAATACTGGTCCAATCCTACACTTGAACATGAAATGACCTACAAGAGATATAAAAATAAACTGAATCACTCTGTAAGAATTGCTAAATCTTTCAAAAATTTTCCAAATTCAATTTTCCTTAAGTTAGCAACTGAATTCGAGATCCTGGACATAGCTTCCAGTTTCCAGTCAGAAAAAGCTGTATAGGTTTTGATAAAATTCCTATGTCGATAATAAAACAATTAATAAATGCAATTTATCAACCACTGAATCACATTATTAATCTGTCCATAACTCATGGCATTGTACCCGATGAGATGAAAATTGCTTGGGTAATTCCTCTTTTCAAAGCTGAAGATCGAGATGTTTTCACAAACTACAGACCAGTCTCTATACTTCCTAGTTTCTCCAAATTCATAGAAAGAATTATCTATAACCGTTTTTTGGAATATTTTAATAAATACAATATATTATCTGATAAGCAGTACGGTTTTCGGAAAAATCATTCAACTTCTCTTGCTTTAGTAGTTTTGTATGATAAGATTTCAAATGCGATTGATCAAAAAGAAAATGCGGTTGGGATTTTTCTAGATTTATCGAAAGCCTTCGACACAGTAAACCACAGCATTCTTTTTGATAAACTAAAACATTACGGAATTCGTGGTTTAGCTTTCGAGTGGGTAAAAAGTTATTTTTCCAATAGACTTCAATTTGTTCAATTCAATGATTGTTTCTCTGCTTCAAAAAATATAACCTGTGGAGTACCTCAGGATTCGATACTTGGTCCTTTATTCGTTCTATTATATATTAATGATATTGCTAATGTATCAAATCTCGTAGACCTAATCCTATTTGCCGACGAGCATATTTTTTTCACATAAAGACTTAAATTATTTGAACAATGTTTTGATCAGAGAATTAGAAAACTGCCCGATTGGCTTATTGTAAACAAACTTTCCTTAAATTTAACGAAAACAAAATTCATGATATTTAAACCAAGACAGAAAATACGTCACCCAGATGTTCAATTGACACTTAGCAATCGCAGTATTGAACAGGTAAATGAGACAGTGTTTTTAGGAGTAATTGTGGAAGTCACATATCTCTCATGTAGCAAATAAAATATCAAAATCAATAGGAATAATTTTTAGGTCAAGTTTTTATTTATTTGATATCTCTTTACGTATTTTATACTATTCAATCATTTATCCATATCTTGAATAGTGTAACTTCGTCTGGGCGTCGACATACTCGTCCAACCTGTGCCGTATCGTATTGCTGCAAAAACGAGCTATTATAGAATTTTAAATAAGAGCGAATTTCATGATCATACTGACCCGTTCTTTAAAAAGCTAAACATATTGAAATTCGAAGATATTCGTTTGCTGCAATTAGGTCAATTTATGTAGGCTATTGTCACAAAAATTCTCTTTTGCCGAAAAGTTTTAACAGTATATTTGTTTTAAATAATCAAGTCCATACTTATGATACTAGACATTCGAAAGCTTTTCATGTGCCCTTATGTAGAACAAACATTAAACAGTTTTGTGTAAGATTCCAGGGCCCAAAACTTTTTAGCTCTCTTCCTTCAGAATTAGTTAATTCTACTTCCTTGATTTCATTTAAAAGAAAACTGAAAGGTTTTTTCTTCTTTAAATATTGAAAATCATCACCCTCTCTTAACTGTAAATACTGTTGAGTGTTATATAATGAGTTATTGATATGATGATCATGTACTCTTGTCTGCCAAAATTAATATTATGTAAATAGAAGAAAAGTTAATTCATTACCTCAAATGCATGCGTGTTCAAAGGGAGTCTAAATTTAAATAAGCCTGCTGGTTTATTTTAGGCTTCCTTGTTGCTAATATATTAATCGTGATTTCAACGTTTATATATTTATTATTTTTTTGTAGTTAAATTAATGTATTTAGCAAAAAATCAAATTCATTAAACATCATTAAACATCATCAAACATCATTAAACATTGACTATGCACTTTAAGCATGGCTCACTGACTCGCACTTTAAGCATACCCAACACGATTGATACTTTTAAAAACATAATGAATTATCAGTCCTAACACATCATAGGTAATTCTTTTTACGTATAAGAAAGGATTTATGTTTTATGAACTTTACATTTCTACTGATAAAGCATTGAATAATGCAGATCATTAAACATGTGCAGAGCATGATCGCGATGACCTGTCGCTGTGGCTAGCTGTATACAATATACATAATAATCGATACAAGCATGCACAGCGTCACTGAGCAATAACTTCTTCACCTGAAACCGCCACGGAAAATGGGTTTATAGGATGAAGTGATCCCTACTGCAAGAAAGTCAATCAGAGAGTTTACGAATGTAAGGCAGCGACGTCAGGACGACGGCTAAACAAACTGTTTGTAAATGATTGTATGCAAATCTGGTGATGTAAAATTTACTTTTGTATGAAATTAAAATAATTTCGAATGAGCAAAACAGAGCTTTAACCTTGAAAGCAACGTTGATCAACTCTGCTGGAAAAACTACCTGTCACGGCTTCGGAAATGCTAGCCTACTATATGCCGGCAAGACGTGAACATATTCATTTTGCCGTTGTCAATTACAAAGCTTGGACGGCATCTAAAACCCCTGCTAGACCTTTAGTTATTCATTTCTGTTGTGCTATAGGATTAATCGGTCATTGTGTTGATAGTTGTCGTCCTTACATCGCTGTCTTACATTCGTAAACGTACTCCCTACATGAATACTGACGTACATAGGTGCAGTGACGTATTGTACGTGCATGAACATAATAGACTTCTTACTGCATAGACTGAGGTATGCATATTGATGCCAGGTCAATAGGACAATCGATAGATGCTAACTATTATTTCACCGATAAATCTGAATTGTTAATTATGTCGCAATTATAATGCGCATTTCAAAGACAACACTGCAGTTTTGCTTCACCTGTCAACCTGCTAAGTGCTCTCAAAAGTTACTTAATTATCAACAACAAGAAAGCATCGTGTTAATAAGATTGAAAAATTCGGTGAGTAAAGTTACATATACCGTACTTCTTTTCTTAATCATTAGCCGAAATTAGTATCTCGATAATGCGTGGATCCAGCTGTCCATGATAGCTATATGCAAATTTACAATAACCCAATATTTTAGAACAACCCAACATAGCTACAATCTTATGCAAAATAAACGAGACACTCCATGTTCCCGCACCATATCCTCAATGTTGGTTCGGGATTCTTAGCACCGTTTGAGGCTTCCTTTTCAATTTCGACTTCAAAATCGCAACATTGGATTTGGGAAAGGCGGATAAGCCTTACAAAATCATGATGGCACGCTTTATTTTGCAACAGATTGTAACTAGGATTAGTGTAATAAATTAGTGTAATAAATAAATTTCGATTGTAATTCGAACAAGACTATACGATAAGGATATGTTTGAAGGGGCTGAAGTTATGTTCGGCGAAAGGAATTGCTAATACATTGTTTGCATTTTTCAAACAAATTATGTAATTTGGTGAAATATGATATTACTTGACACCTCAATGGTCATTAGTCGCTATAATGTTTGTCTTAGACTTATTAAACTAGGAATTAGATATTAGGAGTTACTGTATTGTTTTGATGAATCGAATGGTGGTATTTTCTTCTACATAATATTTACCGAACCGAAGACATGAAACCTTCAAAACAGCATTCCACGTACTATCGACATATTTTTATTATACGCCTTGTTCACACTAGCGAGTTAGATCGATCTGAGACGTAATATATGACAGACAGGTCTCAATGTGAATTCAAGGATGAACTGGATCGATCTAAACGAGTCCACTTCTGGAGGTAGTCTGCAATCGGTCCGAGATCGACACAACGTAATATGCCGGCGCAACGTGAACGGAAAGGCGAACTCAAAGCGTACTAAAACTCTGGTTATACATCGCTCTATCGTCTTACACGTTCGGATTAGGAACGGGTTAGGGTTAGAGCAAACGATCGAGCTAATAAATGCACGGGAAAGCCAAACGATACAACTAAAACTACAAGGAAGCCGTACAAACGCAAATGTATACCAATGTATAACAGAATAATCAAAGAAGCAGGGCGTTTGCACCGACAGGAGTTGGACCATGCCAGCTGGATGCAATGTTTAGTTTAGTTTAGTTTTAGTTTAATTAATTTGCCAGTAAATTACAATAACATACATATACTGTATAACAAGTTACAAGTTTACTAAACAGACGACTGGCAGGAGTTAGATACAGGACTAATGTCCCAGTTGCCATCCTACCCCTATACATCAATACAATGCACTAAAAAATATTCACGCAGGTATAAGCAATACGTAGCTAATTTATCGAAGTATAGGTTAGTGATTTTAGTCTTAAATAAAGTAATTGAATTACAAGATTTTAAATTAGAAGGTAACGTATTCCAGAGTTCTGTAGCCCTAATGAAAAACGACTTTCTATAATAGTCTTGTTTGTGCTTAATAATCAAGTTGTAGTTATTTGGGTCGTAATTACGTGTCCGATAGCAATAAACGTAAATGTTCAGGTACTTATTCACGTCCATAGTTATTAGCCCATTTCTGGACTTAAACAATAAAGTTAAATCCGAAATCTCTCTTCTGAATTCCAGTGGAAAAAGGCGTAGTTTCTGCAGCCTCAACGGATATGACATATCTTTTGGGTAATTAAGAATAAACCGCGTAGCTCTTCGCTGAACATTTTCGATAAGTAAACGATGTTTACCTGTGTAAGGAGACCAAAGACTACTACAATACTCAAGCTTTGGTCTAACAACAGTACAATACAGTAGCTTCCGGGTGTTTGTGTCCTTGATATCCCCACACAATCTTTTAACAAGACCAAGGGTTCTATTAGCTTTAGAGACAATCTCTTCGATGTGTTTAGACCATGAAAGGTTGTTGGTGATAGTAATTCCAAGGTCCAGTATGTTAGCAACATTTTCTAATTGGTTACCTGCCAGATAGTAGTTTTTACCCGTTAAGTGATGTTCTGTAGGTAATTTCTTCCTTGAAAAATGTACTGCTTTACATTTACTAACATTGAATGCCATTGCCCAGTTTTCGCCCCAGTGACTGAGGCTGTCGAGATCTTTCTGAAGGGAAACACTGTCGTTAGGCAAATAGATAGGGCGGAAAAGTTTGGAGTCGTCCGCATAAAGAGCAATTGATGAATTGTTTTCTAAATAGGTGGGTAGATCGTTAATGTATATTAAGAAAAGAAGCGGCCCAAGGATAGACCCCTGCGGTACGCCCGATGTAACAGGGGGCCAGTCAGAAGAATGTCCGTTGATAACCACTCGTTGATGTCTTTCCGATAAGTAACTGCCAAACCATGAGAGGGTAGGATCAGAAATACCATACGATTTAAGTTTTAATAAAAGCAGATTGTGTGGTACTTTATCGAACGCTTTGCTAAAGTCCAGGTAAATGGAGAACTAAATGTAAACACTTTAAAACTGATTGCAAAAAGTATAAAGACTGCCTTGCAAACATCTCGACGAATCTTCCTACGCCTTGACGAAACGACTTTAATACGGTTTTCCACTATAGGCGAACTTTTTCGATCGAACCGAAATTTCTATTGTTCAAATTCAAAAGATTTCTGATTAGTTCCATCTGAGTGCTTGTAAAACAACTGAGATCGATCCAATTGCAAACTGAGATCGAACCACAAGGCCTTAGCACCGGTCGAGAAAGACTTTTAAATTAATTCATATAATTATCTGTAATTTGGAGATAAGAAGATAGGCGCTATACACGCATGTAGTTGTGGGTTTTTTTTCTCAATAATTGTATTTTGTTTAAGATATTTCGTCATCTTAATAGGATTGTAATAAACCATAAAAAGAGTCTTGACCTTGTAGGAACTAGTTAACATCTATGCTTCTCACCAAGCATGAAAATAAATGTTCATTTGAATTGTTACA
>CACRXK020008932.1:0-19993 GCA_902702795.2 Paramuricea clavata | reverse complement strand
TACCCCCCCCCCCCCCCAACACTATCTCCTGGGGTTTAGAAGAAGTAGTCTTTGCGAAAAGTGTGGGGCATGGACCCTCCCATTTCCTCCCCCACCCTTGGCCTCAACCTTGCCAAGTGCATAGAACTTGAACTTCGTGGCACTTACAACTACATACGAGGACATTCTGCAATATCGATTGATTGTACAAATTAGAGTATTTAAATCGTGGCCAACCTATTCCGTGTCTTACTTTTATATAGGGAATGTTCAATTCGTCATTAGAAGTAGCCAAGTTTGAGGGTGCAAACGTTCGAACTGTCAGTGGCATAAGAGGTCAAGTGAAAAAGGCTATCAAAGTAAGTAAAGAGTGTACAATTTTATAGTTCGGTCAAATATGCCCTGAAATTACCAAAGCCGGGACAAGTCGATTTTTATCAATGAATTTCTAATGTTTTACTATTTAGGCGCCTGATGGAGCGTTTCGAGCGACATTCGAAGACAAGATTTTAATGAGCGGTAAGCATGCATGCATGCAGTTTTTGTCTGATCATATAGGCAGCCCAGCGGCTTGACTGGGCAACCTATGTTTGTTAAAGATGTTAAGATAAAGATGACAAAAGTTTTTGGCATTGTTGAAATTCGCCATGCAGTTCTCGTTGCCTGCGCGGCTATATGCATGAGTGACGCTGCATATGCCACGTCACAATATCGTAATGGTAATATAGTTATTCCTATAAGGTTGGCAAAAAAAAATTATATTTTACATTCGAAGTATTTTAAAGGCCAGACTAACATAATAGCAAGCGGAAGATTATATATACATTTTTCAGAGCTAATATAGCCAAGAGCAGCTGCGAAAAGTGCAACTATATATATGTAGGAATGCTGTGCTGAGTGGTTATATTACTACCTTAAAAAATAAGCAGAAACTCGACGTTTCGAGCGAAGGCCCTTCGTCAAGAGTTAAGCTCGTCGAGTTTCTGCTTATTTTTTAAGGTAGTAATATAACCACTCAGCACAGCATTTCTACATTGGTACTACCTACACTGGTAAAGACAGTTTAACTATATATAGGCCCTCTATAGCGGGAATCGAAACAACAGAGGGTCTCTATAGTTGCCATTTTTGCAGCTGCTCCAGATTTGGTGTGAAAATTGTGCATAATCGTCCTTCAACAAAACCTTTCAACTGTTAGGGTCTATATCGAGCGAGATAATAGAGCTTATAGAATAGAGCGAGATCTATCGAGCTTAAAATCTTGTTATTTAACATAATAGTAAAACTTGAATCTTCGATGATTTACTACAATTTTGTGTGTAACAAACTACGATTGTTCTTAGCACAGATTATATTCGAAAATTGTTCGGCAATTCAATTCGCTCAATTTGTGATATCATAATGCGGGACGCTTGCGTGTAGATGCAAGGTTTCACAATACGAGGATATACTTAAGATAGAATCCATTGGCTGTCAGAAATCCGACATGCAAAAAAGCTCTTCACAATCTACTGCATGCATGGGAAAGCGTTGTTGATCCGCGATACTGTTTTAATAAACTTACATTGCAACGCTCGCGAACCTGAAGAGGAACACTTATACTTTGGCAACGAGATTGACGAGCGTCAATCTTGATAATGATCAGCATGAAAAGTGTGTGAATAACGAAATTTAGATACCAGGTAGTTTTCAATAGTATCCTTTAAATAATTTGACGGCCTCTTTCCTGAGCATTGTCCTCGACCAGAAAAATATGACTGAGTTAAGACTGGAGTTCAAGAAAGCGCAGACCATTGACCACGACCACATCATTCGATAAGCTTCTTTTTTTCGACTGGTGGCTAACGGAGATGAGCAAATTATCATAGCAAATTATCATAGCAAATTATCATAAGCAGGAAACACAAAGCAAATGTACATACTACGAGAAAACAAGACTTCGCTAACTTTAGTTCCTTTGTAAAGCTTCTTCTCCATTTCAATTCTTCAGTATTTGGACGTGCTGCGCATCTATTACCTGGACTGAGGGACGTTTTGGCTGCCATATATATTCTCGTATACAAAAATGTAAGAAAGATGAGGCAAATAAGTACTGCAACGAACACGGTATATTTCGACAACTTCTTATTTGTATCGACCAATGTAGAAAAAAGTACCAAGATCAGCAATGCTCCACAACATTCGTATATAAACATTCGTTTTTTGGTCACATGAACGCGATGAAAGATTGGGTGTACAACACCCATATATCTCTCAAAACTCAATCCACATAGTGTTATTAATGATAAACCCATCAGGTAGTGTCCCAACGCGTAGTTTAGCCAACATAGCAGTACGATTTTAACACCGATGAAGTCCCGGTCTATTACATAGGCAATGTTTAATGGTATAGCTATAAATCCAATTATAAAATCCGTTATTGATAGCAGGAGTATAAGAAAATAGCAAACTTTTTCTTTCAGTTGAGATGTACGTAAGATAGTAATTATAGAAATGCCATTTAGTATCACTGTGGGAATAAAGAACACGCCAGTGAGGATACATGCTGCGAGTTGATTCTTGATATAAATGCTGGATGGTTCTAGCGCTGTATAGCCGCAAACAATAGACTCAAAGGATGTGAAATTTCTCATAGTTCTATAGCTTCGAAGATTTTGATGCCTCCAACTAAACATTCACCTTGCTGGATCAATGACGTTCTTATTTTTGAAAAAGCATTTAGGGAGGAAGAGGATATTGTCTCGAGAACGAAAGTAGAACAAAAATTACAATAGTAATTTAAAAGTCATTAGTTTGAAGCAATATGCGAGTAAATTGACATCCCATAAATCTATTACCTCGCAATTCTACATTAAAGTGGAATCTTTCGATATTGTTCTGGTATAAAACAAAAGGCAATTTTAACGATATTTTATGCGGGGCAATATTTTAGTAAAAATGACGTCCCATAAATCATAGTTTCGCTTAGGTAATTCATTTCCGTGCTTCCGCTATAACAGCTGATTAGCCTGCCTCCCTTCTCCTGCCCGCAGCACTTCCTCCCTTCAACAAACGACCGATACTTGTCAACAGCTAGTGAGCTTAAGCAAGCAACGTTTGTGACAACACGGACGTCTCCGCTCGTGTGATGTGTGAAAAACTTTCAAAATCTTATGTTTTGTAATATGTGTTGAAGATTACCACAAACTGACTCTGAAAAAAATAGTGATATCCATACTATGGAATTACAATTGCATCACTAAGTATGGAAATTGCAATTAGTATGAAACTTGGATTTCCCTACTATGTCCAACGAAGATCCATGTTATTTTCATAGTAAGGATTTTGAGAAAATGACCAGTGTGACACAAACGTGGCTTTTGATCCACCCCCCCCTCCGTAATCCGAAGTCCGTGTTGAGTAAAGTTCTACATGTAAGTAAATTACCGTTAAGTTGTGGAAGTATTGCATTAACGAGTATAGGTATCAGATACCTCAGCATCATAAACACAAACTGGTACGTTATTCCTTCGAAAAGAAGTTTTTTCCGAAATTCATCTTCCCCTTGCATTCCTTTTAATTCACATCGTCATTCAAATGATTGATCTTTATTGTTGCCTGTCAATATTCCACTGAGAGTCTGCATTCAAGATATATGCATTTCAAGCGGTGCATTCCGATGGTGCATTTCAAGCGATAGATCACACACTACGTCACTACCACCATCAATTTCCACAATCAAAGGCGGCCTTTTCAAGCCCGAATGGATCACTTCCCTTATAGCGATGCCCGCTGTGCATGCCGGTAGGAATCGTACTTGCAATCGAACAAAATGGCGACCATAGGAGCGAGCGAATTTTGTTTGGTAGATGAAATGGTAGATTCAGTACAAACGACTGTCAGTGAAAAGAAAATATCTTATCTTAATTTAAAACGCGACTTCACCTGTTTTTGTTCATGAGGTTAATTTTCGCAAGAATTTTTTTGTGAAACGTCTGCCATCTCGTTCCATTGTAAGGTGACGGCTCGTACCATCATGCATAGCTGGCGTCGCTATAATGCAAGTCATCCATTATTATCTCATGATAACTGACGGTCGGCCGCCATCCGCTACTGTTCAATCCACCTAGGGAATATTGACATTGTCAAAATGCAATATATATATAACAGATCGAGCGCAATCAATTTCTGAATATAAATAGAGGATATTACACGGCGGCGCGAAGATATGACTTTTATCGTGGAGTGGTGAAAACAATATTTTAAGAACGAGCTCAGCGAGTAAGTAAAATATTGTTTTTAACACGAGAAGATAAAAGTCATACCTTCAAGCCACCGTGTAATGTTATGTTTATTATATAGTCCCAAGCAAAAAATTGTATAAATACTATAAGTCACGTGATGGATATCTTCACTAGTGAAGATATGGAAAATATCTCACTGTGTATTTTTCAGTATCTCACTCTCTACTATATAATAAAGAGAGATAAATCATTCTTCAACTGGATGATTCGTTTAATAAAGCTCTTCTCAACAGCTTTGATAAACATCTAATATGACATTTGAAAGTTTGACATAAACATATAATATGACATTTGAAAGTTGACAGTTTAGTTTGATTTCAGTACCAGAATGAAGTTCATTCAAACGATCTTTTACGGTCAGGAAAAAATTTTCTTCCATGACACGATTCAGATGGCCCGGCTCATATATGAACAGCTTCTTGCCAATTCAAGTTTGGAGTTGACCTGTGACTCCAGAATTCTTAATTCAAACTTTTTAAAGCGCATCTTTTGACATTTGAATTTGGAGCTAACCCCTAATGTTTACTGACACAAATACAACGAAATCATTATAAATAACCATTTTTATTTCTAAATAGTATGGTTTTTAATTTTTTGGAGATTTTATAGGCATCTCGTTTCTGTTTTGCAGTCTTGAAGTTTGCCTGGCTTCCAGGCCATCATATATTAACAGACTGTGGCAGGTTTGGTCACCACAGTTAAGACCAAATGGAAACAAGGCTTAACAAAAAGTTGTCGATAATTCTTCGAATATAAGATTTTTATTTCATTTCTGTTATACCATCTCTTTTACTGGTGTATATAGTTTTCACATTCAATTTTGTTTTACATACCTTTAAAGATATCGTGTTCATCCGTTGTTGGTACCCCGTGAGTGTACCAAAATATTACAACCCTGTGACATCACTGCTAATGTCATCTGATGACAAAACTGGTTGGCAAGGTATGAGAACCGTCGCTCAGATACGTAAAGATCGCGGTCTCGAAATTCCTTTGAATAAAGACTCTTTGTACAAGGTAAAGCCATTCAAGATGTTTTTCTTTTTCATTTTGTTTACATTTTATTTGTAAAGTTAATGAGAGTTGGCAATCACAACTTGATACAGGGGACAATAGGCAATTCCAGCTTTTAGTTTATGCCTGCATGGGATGTGGGAAGTAAAGTATCATATTGCCGATTATGCTGAAAAATTTCAATAAAAACAACCGAAATATTTCAATATTTAAAGTATAAGCTATCACTCCGTGTTTACACGGCCACCATTTTTATTTTTTCAGCATAATCACCAATGTGATACCTTACTTCCCATTGTCCCCTGTACGCATAAACTAAAAGCTGGAATTGCCAATTCAACAATTGGTCATATCGAGTGAGATGCTAAAAATCCTGATATTTACCCATACACCGTACATTGGCATCACCTTAGTATTTATGCATGAGGTTATGGTGAGAGCTCGACTACTCTCTCTGTAGCTGAACTGGTTAGAGCGTAGCCTGAGTATCAACAGAAATACGGTCGTACGGCGTGAACTTTTGTTAATGTTTGTATCAGGCCTATTTATTTATAGGCCTGATCGCAGGTTAGTTAGAGTGCTGCATTGGAATCGCAAGGCCGCAGGTTTGGTTCCCGCCAGAGGGCCTCATGTAGTTGAATTTTTCGCAACTGCTCCTAGTTAGACCTAGTAAATGTATAAAAATTCCACTCAAAATTTCCATCTACAATCCCTTCGGCATTTAAGAAAATAAAGATTTGATCTTGAAGTGCTCCATAAATAAAGTAAATGATATAGTGTTGGGGAAACGATAAGAACCGCTAACCAAGTTGCGTTACTGCAAACTCTCGTGCACACCTCATTCCGTTTGATCCGGGCTTAAGTTTCAAATAACATTTATTTTTCCTCTAGCCAATCGAGAGAATGCCCAGACGGTTTAATCCGTTGTTTGTTCCCAAACATCTTCAAAAAGATTTGCCTTTCAAATCAAAACCCAAGCTGCAAACGAAACGGAAGAAGCCAAGTTTGGAAACCAAAAGAGCGGTTGTCATGGAGCCAGATGAGAAACGAGTAAGTGCGGTGGTGAATATGTTATCAGGGATATTCTTATACAGGAGTACATGCAGAGCCGCCGATACATCCGTTTCAACGCACAAACAAAGTGACCAAAAATTTCAAACAATTTTCACAACTTTTTTTATGTCAAGAAACTACAGTGTTAGGTATATGCATACTTCATTAGATCCTGTTTATGTGATCCCCTCCAAGGCGGACAAGATCCCGCTCGTAATATTGACTCTATTGGGAAAGATCCCGCTCGTAATATTGACTCTATTGGGAAAGATCCCGCTCGTAATATTGACTCTATTGGGAAAGATCCCGCTCGTAATATTGACTCTATTGGGAAAGATCCCGCTCGTAATATTGACTCTATTGGGAAAGATCCCGCTCGTATAATATTGACTAATACTCAGTCCGAGTGGTAGGGTACTGTCAATAAATGGGTTAACAAGGATAACAATAATAGGATATTTCTGAAGGACTCGTTCAACACCCTGTAGTTTGTCTATTGCTGTCAAAGGCAGCATTACTGCCCTGTGGGTAACCTAGTATTGACTCTATTGGGCAAGGTCCCGTTCGTAATATTAATTAACTTTATTGGGTGCAGTTTATATGATCTTGCTTCCATCCCACTTGGGCGAGTTCCCGGCATCTGTTGTCGGGATTCTAGTTTTTAGGTCGACATACTTACCATTTCCATCGCAATTTTACAGAAAAGGCAAGTACAACGAAATCACTCCTTTGACCTCCAGATCAATTCTTCGACAACTTTCGGAACACTTTGACATCAAGTTCGTAACACAAATGCAGGGGCGGATCTAGCCTCATGTGCATGGAGGGGTGCATGTTTTCCATGGGTTGGTGCATGAGAGAGCCTTACTGCCCACTCTCCTCTGCGCTCTGCAACGCTATACTATCCCGATATTAATGTTATTTGAGATGACGTAATCTGCATGTTCGCCGTTCTGTTACTTACGTTTTACATTATCTTTTGTTTAGAAAGTTTATATCTGCTTTTTTATCACGTATGCGTGACTGGGCAATTGCAGTAAATTTGCTTGTTGAAGTACAGTATATTTGAGAATATGGCCGTATACAAACAACCTCGACATATTTACATATTTAAACATGCATGGTAATTTCCGCGTTATTCGTCAAGAAAATGTTTTTTTCCTTCCTGACAAAAGTAATGATTGGCCTTTAACTGTGGAAAGAGACACATACAACGCCCTTTTTACCCTTTCAAAAATTCTTGAAACTTTTGTGTAAATTTTTATTTATTATTTAGGCTTACACTTTGATGCAGCAATTGTACACGGCTAACAAGGAGAAACTTCGCAAGCGCAAGGAGAAAATGGCGCAGAAAAGAACTGCTTATTTGAAACAGAAAGCGAAAGACGAAGCGAAGAGAAACGTGCGACAAAAAGAAAACAGAAAAAAGATCTTTCGTATGTTAGGTCAGGCAGAAAAACGTAAACAACGGCGAGATCGGGAGTGACCATGCACAAGGTATTGTATCGTTGAGTGAAAAGCCTGCAGTGCGTGTGTGCAGTAAGCTGTCCGCGTATCAATAGAGAGCTTTAGATTTGACTACTGTGACTATGAGATTTGTTATTTGGATACGCCAACTCAGTGAACTCTATAAAAACTGGAACGATAACTCCGGCTGTGTTTTTGAGGCCAAATATGGTGGAAATTGAACCCGTCTTGTAGGTATGCCGTAGCACCTATACTGAATTCAGTAGGAAAAATCGGCATCTTTCATCGTCGAAATTTCATAATTTACGAATAAACAAATTTTAGAAACACTTCATCATAAAAAGCAAAGTTATTTGACGAGCGAAAAACAAGTTTAGAAAAACCCCCCGCGGAGAAACACAAACTTTTGTCTTTCTGAACTATCTATGATGGATTTGAACTGCATGATCACATAAGAATATGGACTGAAGTTGCATCAATCTTACCTTTTCATTTAGTTTTTAGTTTTTAAGTATATATAGGGTATTTATTACTAAAAATGAGCATTTACTTGTAAGAATTGAAAAACATCGATCGGAAATCATTTTTCAGTTCCCGCAAAGCCCACGCGAAGTACACGCGTGTTTTATACCTACAAGAGATTACTTTGTTGGCCGTTTACCTGGAATCAAATCATAGGGCCGTTTACCTGGAGTTATCGCCAGTATTTGTATAGAGTTCACTGATATTTGCAAACAACGAATCTCGTACTCGCGTAGTCAAACCTAAAGTTCTCTACTATGTCCACTCAGCTATCACTTTCAAAGACTGAAGGAAAAGTATAAAGTGGAATGTACGTCTAAGTCACATATCTATTTCCTGGAAGCGGAGTATTTTACACAAAACACAAATTGAAGAATGAAGAGTTCAACTCTGAGCGTCACAACAGTATGGAATATCGAGCTATCTTCATTTTATATGAAGATTATTATCCAGCATTATTGGAAAAGTTTCAAGGTTTTATCCTGAAGAAGGCTTAGTCGCTATCGTCTTCGTCACAAATTTTAAATCGTTGAAATATCCATGTCATCATCTTATAATATGTATATATATGTACTGACATGCACAATATATAATGACCACTGAAGATGGAAACGGAACACAAGATTATGGAGGATCAGATTCGGAAGATTTTCGTTGCTTTCATGGGGATGTATGTCTTTCTCTGAATAAAACCTAAAAGTAAAGATCTTCTTTAACAGTCTTCGTCATATTTTCGCAATTTTAAGTATTCGAGACCGCTGATTTCGAAACCGTTAAGTTCGATGTCGTGACAAGCGAATTCTGTATCGTGTAACGGCTATCATAAAGTATCCTTTATCGCTGCAAATCTGACATTATAGATAATTATTCATAAAACAGCTGTCTTAGCAACTTTCACGGAAAATTTAATAGATTTCAATCGTTGTTCTAAAGTAGAACTCACAAGATTTCTTTATTCTTTTTTAATTACTATAATATATACGTTCTACAATTTTTGGCACGCGAGCTCTGCTGTAAATATAATATTAATTGATTCATGAATATATTTGAATGCAAGTTGGAACGCGTACTAACAGAATATGCTTTGCACACTCCATGATACTTTGCCGGCTGATAGTTTCAACAAATATAGAATTAAAATTATGTCTGGTCCCGAGGGAAATAGTTAGTTTTTCTCAAGATTGAGATTCGAGGGGAAACAAAACTGACTATTTCCTGAGGGAACAAATATTAAGTGTTTTGCTATATATAGCGACGAAAGAAAAATCAACAACATTCATTGTATGACAAAAACTCTGTAGTGTAAACTAGTTTAAAATTAAAAGAACCTACTTGATGGTTTCAGCAGCATATCCTGTTGCCTGTTGTATATTTTTTCTTCTTTTTTCTTCTTTTTAATTTTAACACAAACTTGGAAAATCGTAGCTTATAAACTTGCGAGTTGTGCCGCCATTTTGTGTCTTTATGCACGTAGCCGGTCGGGGCGGGCAACACTTGTTGGCCGGCGGGATACATTGCATTTATCTAAAGCCACGTGATCACAAATCAGCCAATCACGTTTAGTGTTCACCCCAGATATAAAGTATAAGCAGTTTTAATAATTGTGTAATATAACTACTGTATGTAATTTTAATTTTACACTTCATGACGTTATACAAATGCTTGAAAGAAAAGAAAGTAAACCTATTTTACTGTACAATATATTTATTATGACTCATGCGGAATTTGAACTCCCATATTCGGCGAACCAAGCTGAGGCTCTACCAACTGAGTTACCGAGTCAACTGGGAAGAGCACAAGTTCAAGTCCATTTTCGAGCCCACGCGATATTCTCGCGAGTTATCAAATATTCTTGCGATGGCAGCAGTGTTTCAACTCTGTTTCAGAGTTATCATCGAGTTCAAATCCCGTTCGAGTCGATTTCATGTTGACAACGTAGCCTGGCACAGGCCTTTGTTTTGCTGCCCGAAAATTCGCAGGTGGGATTGCTTGGAAATTTTGGGGCAGCTAACTTTTATGCAGTGGTTTGGTATCATTAATAATCTGCAGTAAATAGGAAATCCATTTCCACCTGTAGGTTCATACTATGATATGTATCCTATAAATTAGATTTTTTACGCTATCCATACATACATTTTTAAACCCTTGTAATGCAACGTATATAATGTTTCATAAATGTTCCAGCGCTAATGTAGTGCCAACTTTCCCAAAGTTTCATTGTCATAAAAGTTCCACCAATATTCTAATGTTGTGTTACACATTACCAATTTTCGGAAATGTTGAAAGATTCGCTGTCGTAAAAGTTCCACCAATGTCCCAACGCATTAGCTGTTGTTCTACAATACCAACTTTCTAAAAGGTTTGCTATCGTAAAAGTTTCACATGCAGTGTTCCAGCGCTATTGATGCGTTCTACATATACCTAGGTTGTCGAAGGTTCGCTGTCGTAAAGGTTTTACTAGGGTTCCAGCGCTAATGCTGTGTTCTACAATACCAACTTTCTAATAGGTTTGCTATCGTAAAAGATTCACGTGCAATGTTCCAGCGCTAATGATGTGTTCTACAATACCTACGTTGTGAAAGGTTCGCTGTCGTAGAGGTTTTACCAGTGTTCCAGCGCTAATGCTGAGTTCTGCAATGCCAACGCAAATGAGACGAAGTGATAAAACGTTTCCCGCACGTGTTGCACGAATAAGGTCGTTCCCCGGTGTGCGTGCGCTCGTGAGCTTGAAGCGTGCCGTATTGCGTGAAACCTTTGGGGCAGTACTTGCATCTGAAAGGTCGCTCTCCGCTGTGTTTGTACATGTGAGTTTGAAGATTACGATATTGCGTGAAAGACTTCGGACAAAGCTTACATTGATAAGGCTTGACATCGTAGTGGACAAACTTATGACGTTGGAGATGACCGAAGCGGACAAAGGAAGCCGAGCATTTGTCGCATCTGAACGGTTTTTCGCCTGCAATAGATGACATAAATAATGTAGTCACATTCCAGAATGTTTTGACAGGAAAACAAGATACGTTTATTCGAGCGAGAGCTGGAAGTATCTGCGGTTTTGGTAATAATTTTATATTGAAAATAGAGCGTATGTGTTGTAAATATAGTCTATAGATAGGGGTGCACCGGAACCAATTTTTTAAGTTTCGCCGGAACTGGAAAAAGTTCCGGCCGGAACCGGAACTGATTTATTAAGCCATATTTTGTGATATGTTACTTTGTCTGCTGCCGGACAGATAGACACTTCAATTCACCAAGGAGAGAGCTTGCAAATGTTAGAATAAAAAGATTGACAAACGTTAAACGTCATAATGAAGTGTTAATAGTGTGCATTTTCCTTGTGTAGTCCAAATTTCTTCCTACTGTGAAGTCTGTTTGATCGATGCTATTCAATAAATAAACTTGATATTCTATCTCTCTGAAAACGACAGAGTTTCGGTTCCGGCCATGCTTTCTTTATTAGTTCCGGTCGGAGCCGGAACTCTGAAAAATTGGGGTTCCGGACCCTTATCTATAGAGTATTTAAATGATATGATACCTAGTGTCTTTAATATTGTAATTTAATAATTTATTATCATGCCATTATGGCTATTTAGTACTGCGTATAGCCTCAAAATAAAATCTCAAGAACAAACCGTCGTTACCTGTGTGAAAATACTTGTGTGTATGCAGTTCATCCTTCCTTGCAAACGCTTTATTGCACTGACCACATTTGTAAGGCTTTTCCCCGCTATGAATTCTGGTATGCATTTTCAAAGCACGTGACGTGGTGAAGGTCAAGCGACAGATACTGCATTGCAGTACACGTGACACTTGATTACATCCACCAAAATGCGACATTGGCGGTCTCGCTGGAAAGCTGCTGAAGTAGAATGCAGGATTGCTGTAGGGTGTGGTATTAAAGAGTGGCGGTGGTGGTGGTGGACACATACTAAAGATGGTGGGTTGTGGGTAGAACGGGAGGTGTGGTGTAGATGGCGCATGCGTAGCACAGTGCTTGTGGAAATTCCCCAGCCATGTGAACTGTCTGTCACACACTCGGCACGTGTATGGTTTAGATTCAATGTGCGCTAACTGATGACGTTTCAAATCACTTGCTCGGTTGAATGACCTTGTACAAAGTTCACAGTGAAATGTAGTTTCGTGTTTCTCTGTGGTTTGATCTTCGTGTACGGTCGTGGTTTCGTGGTGGGAGACTGGTGGTCGTTTATCGGGGCGAGGGTCTGTATATGCACATTCTGTTAGTAAGAAAATAGTGAGGATGTGAGAGGGGATTCACTTGAGTAGGGTCGCCCCCTACCTGTATAAATAAACCGGCTATGTGATTGGTCGATTATAGTAAATAATTGAAATCATCTTTCAAAAGAACGAGTCGTTCACGTCGTACACGTAGAAAACATGTTGGTATATGAGGCCATGTACTGTCCCTTGGGTATATGCCACCAGATAGGGAAAGAGATAAAGAAATTTTATAAGAAATAAGCTTCAAGTCCATTCCTTAGTTTTCCTGTTGTAATATCTGAGACGTTATGCTACTTTTGCGGTTGAAGCTACTTTTCCAGGGGCAGAATCAATGTGACTGGTTGGGGGAAACCGATTCCTGCGGCGATGGCACCCCCGCCCTCCCCAGTTATCTATCTTAGCATTAACATTATGAAGTAAACATTAACATTTAACAGATACAATCACCTGGATATAAAACAGAAATTGGTCATTTATGTTTGCCAAGCACCTGCATAATTACGCTAATAATAGTAATATATTTATAATTTTCCTCCCGTAAGATGATGAAATGTTGAAGTTACTGAAATTTAAACAAAGTTTCTTGACTTCAAACGTTTTAAGTTCTGCAGATTACGAAACCTGCCGGCACTCATCAGTGGTACATGTGAGTTCCTTTTTTCACAGTTGCAGAAATTATACCCGTGTTGATCATTGCAATGACCAATGTCTAATTTGGTGACTAAAAAATATTGTAATATTCAGACTGTGTCATGCAGCGGGCTAATGATCAATTCACTTTTAAATTTACCGATTTCAATAATCCCAACTGTCGTTTTATGCGAATATAATTTGCCGTATAAATTACAGTTTATATTAGTGATTGTTCTAAAACGGTCTTTGTTTAGTAATTATCAATTGCAACTTTTGTATAATTCTTTTGTGGAATAAAATTACGCTCCAGAGTCAGAGAGGCAAACTCATAACGCTCCAAAAGTTATTATACTGTGCAAATATAACCTGTTAGACAACGTCAATACATTTCATAAGCATGTAAACCTAACCTGTTGACATTTAGCTTTGTTTTTCCTTCAGGCGAAAAGTATAACAGAGCTTTTGTCAAAGTGCATAAGGCGCTGAAAATTTCTTTGTCTAGATGCGGTGAACGATAACTTAAAATGTGCGTGGCTGGATACCGGCGGGCGAGTTGAAAACATCGGTTGAAAATTTAGTTTGAAATTCTTCATTGAAAAGTTTAATGAATCGAGTTGGCAATGCTCGCGTGGACGTGCAGCCGGTGCGATACTTAAAAAACAATTAAAATTAAGAGGAATAAAAAAGGCTGCGATATAGCGCTGATATGACATATATTGCGCCAATATTATAAGCGTCACGCTTTTCTGCTAACGGTGTTTTTCTCACGAAATTCAACTCTTGGGTCATCCAATTTTTCAGTCCAATTATGGCAATGGCAATATTTTGAAAACTCTGCGTTTAAAACATATATCTTCTAACTGACTATATTCTCACTATAAATAGGCTATAATTTTATTGCAGCATTTAATACTGTATAAATATATAATATAATGTGAGATATAAAGTATTAATTGAAAGAGAGGAAGTGAATTAAAACTATAAATGGGCATATATAAGTTATACTCTTGGCATGTCATTGAAAAACATAATTGCCATTAAAAATGTACTGTAAAATCAGGCTTAAAAATATCACGTATAATAGCAATACCATATATATATAGCTAAATACTGATCCATATATAGTGCCCATAAATCATAATGACAACCGGATAGTATGGATGTATTTTTCAGTGTTCGTAATTTTTGTAAGAACTAGAACACAATTCATGGCAGTATAGTATTGAGTAGCAAGTTGCGTACGAACATTAAATAATTTTATTAAAATCCCCAAAATGAAAAAAGAAATGAAATCATGAAAAAAGGTTTCACTTATTATATTTTAAGTTGTAAAACCTTGGATGATCAGGTATTTCGCATTCCTCCGTTGACTTGCTTATTTTGTAGTAAACCACTGAACCATGGTACAAATATATATACAGTGTAAAAAAAGTAGTAATCGAACTTCAGCGCGCTATTTTACGTCAATTACAGTAATTCCGAAAGATCCGGCTTTTAGCTATTGAATGACATGTTTTTCATGCCAAGTGGAGAAAACTGAAAATAAGCAAGTACGATAAAAAATGTTAGTCAGAATCGCATTTTTTCACCTCTGTGCCTATAATTAAAGCAGTGCATAACAAAAGAAAAGGCAACTAATCACGAACTTGTCGTAGCTTAGCTAAGATTTATTCCTACTTGATAATAATTATGAATATGTGCGTAGTTTATTGAAATGAGTTTTCATCAACTTAAGTCCTTAAGGGGGTTAATTTTCAATGATTTTAGACCCAACTGTCAACAGTGAAAATATTCGAACTACTTTTTTATACAACAGGCCCCTGTATAAGATAACAGTCAAGCAAGTAACAAATGAGTCACTTATTAATCTTACTCTCTCTAACACCAGACAATTTTATGGGTATATAAGGGATATATACCGCAGTGCATGGGCATTATAATTAGATAATAAACAGTCGGATGCATGCGTGTACCATTTTCGTTGTCATATCTGCTATACACCAGACGATTTTTCTCTTCGGTAGGAACAGCGTCCCCGAAGGAACAGTTAGTTATGTTTTACTTTTGGATTTGTTACCAGTTTAAATTTGTTTTCTACCTTTATAATTTTTTTACAAAAGAATGAATAGTTTTCACTCGTGTTGCGCATTATCTGAACTTTGCGTGTGTTTTTTGTCACGTCCGTATACTAAATTTAAGGCTAGTTAACACTATCAAAGTTTCTGTGATTCACAGTAGGGATTTTAAAGCATTGGTAAAGTGTACGTTTTGAAGGATTTGCACAAGGAATGTTTGAGGAAACTGGCTCATTGTCAGTTCTCTCAAACATTTCATACAAATCCTTCAAAACGTTGAACCTGGCTTCACCGTATCTTATAAGGTCTGTATTGAAAGCACGGGAATAAATGATATGCATGGATTAGAGAGCTAGTGTGTCCACTACACCATGAAGTGCTTGCGTTATACTTAATATCAAGCGTCACGCCCTTATATAGCCTGTGCGCAGTTGATATAATCCTCCAAGCATAAACTGGCATAGATGAAAGGCGTGAAGAAATTACAGGTGGAATTACTTATTATTTACCTAAACCTGCTCACTTTGACTATACATAGTGAATTATATTTTATACACGTTATAGATGATTGCATGTATTGTATACCTCATTACAAAATACTTGCGACTAATTTTGGCAATACGATGAGTGAAATAATCTCCATCTTGTTACTCATGATCCGAAATGGAACTTTGGACGGTCAATTGTGGACGTCGAAGAGCCGATCGCGCCGCTAACATTAAAAAACAACCTGCTAAGGCTCACTAGAAATTGACTGCGGCATCGTGTGCAAATTTTAAAACTTTTTGACAAGCCTAATTAGTAAACTTCGCCCGCGTCTCTTGGCGCAACGCCAATGTAAAACTCTTTAGTTTTTACATTCTACGCCATACTATACTGTTTCGTTCTCTTGTAGCACTTTAGGGCGTTTTCTATAGTGAAACAAGCATAGAATGATCTATACCAAACCAATATATCAGGCAGATATATGTTACAGGTCAGGCAATTAAAAAATCGTATCTGTTTATTTGTAACTCATGGACAGGTCAATACAACGATGCATCCATTTATATATTTATGCTGAACCTTTTCTCCAACTACATAAAAAATATTTTGTAGGTCTATTTGAATTTTATATAGTGATCATCTTTTTTTTGTAAACTATAATATAGGCAAACTTATAGTTTCTGATATACGTGCAAGTTCTTAATTGTGAATAAATGTAGGCCTATTTCCTAACAGGAAACCTTGAAATGTGAAACGCATATGCATGTTCATTATGTAATGCTGATTATAATTTTCAAAATACGTCGTTTGCACAGCTTTATTGTAACCCTCGCCTATAAGGCATTGAGTTCATTTGCCTCGTCATGTATATTTATTAAATTGGCCACTGTTTATATTTGAAACCCAATAAGCCATATGGATATAGCCTCGCGTTTCGGAAAATGCAACTTTTTCTCTTTCCTCTCGGCTCTTTACTCGCTCTAACGATTATAGTTAACCAAAGGCAATCAAAATTTAGGTTGTGTACGTATCACATGCATGCAGCAGATTTTGCTTTGTCGTTTCAGGCATCCCATCTAGATTTAAGGGCATTTTACTAACAACAGCTCAATATAGGGGACAATATCACGGCAACGGGCCTGCATGCATGATAACCCTTTACTGTAACACTAACAGGGCATTCAGTGAAGTGGTTGCAGACTTCATAGTTGTTTCCCTTCAATTCTACTCGATCGAATATTTCAGCTGTACAAATTGCATGCACACATGATTCGTAAAGTTAAGATATATCTTTAGATAATTTACGGTTGTATTGTTATTATATTGTTCTTGTTCAAATCTATGGATCAGAATGATCGCTTTAATTTATCATGAAAGTAATGCAAATTTAAATCTAGGTTTTAGTGGCGATGTGAACCGTTCAATGCAGTTGTTAAATGTTTGAACCAACAGAACACATTCATTAACGAGCTTTATAGGGCCGCATCTCTCCTGAGAGAACTTGATACTACGTCTGGAATCTGACTTGGTGATTGAGTCACTTTGTTGAGAACTGAGTCAAAGATTACATCAAACGCTTAAACGCCAATGCGAAATTTCCAAAAATACATTGTTGTAATAACCCGTGAAGGTTATATGGTCAAGTATACCTGGCTGTGTCAGGGAGAACGTATTGAAGCATTCATAACAACTACTTTTCATGCTTGTAGTATATACCTGGCTGTGTCAGGGAGAACTTATTAAAGCATTCATAACAAATGCTTTTCATGCTGAACACAAGTTAAATGCTCAAGCTCAATAATTTGTTATATATATTAAATTATTAAATTTGTTATATATAATAATTTGTTATAAAACAAAATTACTTACCACGTTCTTTTCCGATTTCACTAGCTTCACGTCCAGCATCTGTCGGATCGTCGTCTTCGTTGTCGCTGATTGCGAGAAGTTTTCGAATCAAAAATGATCTTGGCATTTTAACTGCTGACTTGTTGAACTTCTCGCGGGACAGTCAGCTATGGCAAATTTAGTTTCGCCAGTTCTCACTGACTTATAAGCCTGCGTTTTGACTTCAAAACGAGGCTACAAACGTCAGTGGGGAAACTCTCATGAATATATAATTAAACTTCCTTATGAAAACACCTGTCACTCGACCTACGTATATACTTAATGGTCAAATTAGCCGTATAAAACGCCTGTTTGCATGCGTGTTGATAAAACTAGCCATTTAAAAACCTGTTAAATTGATATAAACTAGACGTTTGTTTTGTATAGTCTGTTGATACTGGAATTCGCAACACAAAAATGTTTTCGCAAAAAATACATCGGTTTGAAAACGTTTCCAATTACGAACTTATTACAAATTGATACAAAGATTAATTTAAGGAGGCTGACTGTGAACGTTTATATGACTGTTTTTATATTACATTGGATGTAATAGAAAACTGATAGTATCTTTGCATAACGGCTGGGCGGTGACGCAACAATTATTATTAAGCGATCAAGATTCATTTTGATTCCATGAACCAAAATGGCAAAAAATTGTGTCGCATCAATCGTTGTATATTCGCGTAAATTATAAATAGTAATATACAGGTCAATTTGCACTCTATTTACTTGCAGTTACATAGTTTTTGCATGTGCCTGCATATATGATTATAATTATACATGTAGACGATATTATAGTTCTATATGTAAAGTCTTGTCGACTCTGGAGCGACGGCATTTCAAAATCGCTCTTCTCATGCACCGAACCGCGTCTATAGTGTCCTATACCAGAAATGTATTAGATTCGGCGCATGAAACGACCCGGGCTACACTGAAAGTTAATAATTGCGACTTGATAGGAATATAGGAGTAAGTGGTGGAAGGATCCTCTCAGATAACTGCAAGGTTTTACTATGTTTATATATATGCTGTATATTATATTGCATCACTCATTTTGCTCCGATGAAAAATGCTATCTTAAGAATTCAGTACGAATATTTAAACCTGGCAAGTATTTGTAATTTGACTGTGTTTTTTTTGCACTTTGTTTCAAAGCCATGCATGCATCATCAGACAGATGTCAATTTTCGATAATAACTTCGAAAAAGGTCGAGAATTTATTTTCTCAAGTGAATTCGAACTTTAGTTGTATAACGAAAGTTCCAACTGTTGCTTTCGTTTGAAGGTCAAATCTCACTGCCTTTCATCAAATTTCATATTCTCTGTAAAATTTAAACTCTGCGCATTCAGGTTTAAATGTTGATTAGGTTTCGCACGTCAAATTGGTCTTGAAAACCCCTTATATAATGAACGGCTAAGGATTTTCCCGCTGTCGTTGTAGAATATTCAACAAAAAGAAGTGGCACACATGGGTCAAACGTCGCACTTTTCGTGCGCCGAACTTAATACATTTCGATACCACACTATAGTAGTATAGAGCGACGTTGGAGCGGTGTCAAATCAAACGTCGAACAAAATATATCGCTCCCAATGTAAATCTTGGATTAACATAAATATATAAAATACCTGAAAATAAATGACATGTAACATATAGATTAAAATAATTGATGCATTAATGATATATAGGTTCGGTGCATGAGAAGAGCAACGTTTGAATTGCTGTCGCTCCAGAGTCGCATAGTACGACAAGACCTGTCGCTCTCTCCAAATGCCTCTGTCGCACCTAATCCATTTTGGTGAACTTAACCTAATCAAACGTCGCTCTTGTGTAGCACCAAATAGAGCTATTATTGCATGGTTAAGGCCGACACACATCGGACGCGATTCGACAATTAAAGCGGCGCGATTTTTCGATTTTCACTGACCGACAACTTTGATCCTGGTTTAAATTTTCCAATTCTGAGTTTTTTGTTTACATATTTTTTAAATTTCCTTTCAAGGGCTGTTTTATTAACTTTAAAAAAAAACGGCTGAAAAATCGCGCCGCGTTGTCGAATCGCGTCCGGTGTGTCTCGTTCGCCCTTTATAGGCGCATGCGAATTAAGAGCGACCTTTGACGGAAACAGTACAGCATTGGAAAAGTTCAGTTTCCTCCCATTAATCATCATAGTGAAAGTTGATATAAAATTATAGGGTGGGCTATTGAATTAACGACTACAAAAGTCAAAACGTTGTCCGGACAGTTTTCATATTTTTGTAGTTAACGATATAATTTCAGCTGGAACCATGCAATTGTTAAGGAATATGGGAGTTATTGTGTATAATTGCTTTCAAACTATTGTTGTAATTAAATAG
>CACRXK020008931.1:0-19996 GCA_902702795.2 Paramuricea clavata | reverse complement strand
CACGTTTCTGGTGTGTTAGGCTTGTTTCAAACGTCACGCTACTCGTGTGCTGAGCGTATTAAAAGCAATAAATAATGAGATGAAATGCCTTTGGTAACTGTTTATTTCGTAGTGTAAGCCATCAGCTTTTCTAGATTGTCAGCGACCCTATATAGTTCTTGCAGTGTCTTTTTCAAATTGAAACTTCACACTATCCTTGGATCCCTAGTTTTTATCTTGAATGCCCCACGTACACCTTTTTCAACGGCCGTTTTAAATGCGTCGGATTTTACAACGGACATGTTTTTCAACATTTTTGAAAAACATATGCAAAGTAACGCGCAAGAGATTATAAATAATGGTTGGCACACGACTGTTAGTTTGTATATTGTTCCGAATACGCACACGTCACGTCAACGTGTGAAAACGAAAAAAAAAACAAAGTAAAATGTATAAGTATTTAGGCAAAAACGTTACGGAATTGGGTAGCGGTAAAAAAAATGATGTGGCGTTAAAACATGGTCGCAAAGTGCGTCTATTTTTCAAATTGGCAAGTCAAATGTGAAAAATGGTTGTTTGGCTTTAGCTCTATTAGTGGGTAAAGCGTATTTGCACGACGATACAAACGCTAGAAAGCTAAAGAGAAACCGTAACTTAACACTAAACGACTTATATACCGACAACGACATTACAAACATGTACATGAGTAGTGGTTTACCCGTTGGTCCGGTTCGTATCAATCAACTTAAACAGGTTTATGAAAACTATTTAAAACCGGACGACATTGATTTGGTTGTTTTTTCTAAAAATCAAGACGACACCATTGTTTACGATTCCCGATTAGATGAGAATCAGCGGCTACATCGCATTACAAATAATGTGATATTTCTTTGGTTAAATTAAAAACATCTTGTGCTATCACCGTATACATTTTCACGTTTGAATTTGGGGAAATTTTGTTTTAGTTGCATGTGTTATTATCGTCGTTTTGAAACTAAGAATTCACACACATGTGTTACATCATTAACATGTTATCGTTGCTATTCAAACACGTCGAAGTGTGTGGGGACACCGGGGTTTGTACAACAGTGTACCGAATGCGATATTATTTTCTATAACCCTGATTGTTTTTGTAATCATTTATTGCAAAAAGTATTCAAAACTTTTATAAACGGTAAAGAAACGATGGAAACACCGTGTCGGCGGTTTTTTTTCTGTGCAACCTGTTATAAATCGGTGATGCGAAAAACTCTTATTTCCAGTAAAAAATATACAGCGCACAAATGTGACAAAAGGTTCTGTTTGCATTGTAACAAAATGAAAAAAAAAATCATCATTGCTATATTAAACCGGTAAAAGAACACCAGAACGAAACCCGTCCCATGTTATATTTTTGCGATTTTGGACCACGTGTAAACGAAGGCAACATCTACATGACTCCTTTTTATTGCATTGTTCAAAAAGTGTGTGCGACGTGTGACGAGAAACCGTTTGTGAAAAACTACGAGCATTTTTTACCCTACCCTAGCGAACCGTACGTTGATATTTCTGTGGAACCCGTAGTTTGTTGTGGTTATCAGCAATATGTGTTTGAAAAAAATAATGAGGATATAGTAGAGGAATTAGTAGATTTTATGATGCAACAACCCAAGGATAGTGTATGGGTGGCGCACAATGGGGGTCGTTTTGATAGTATTTTTTTATTGCGTGAATTGTTGGTTCAGCGTAAGATAGTTCCCGAGGTTGTTATGAGCGGTAGTAAGATCATGTCTATGGAATGGGAAGAACGTAATTTAAAAATAATTGATAGTTATCTGTTTCTTGCCATGAGATTAAGTAAATTTCCAGAGGCGTTGGGGATTAAGGATGTGGCAAAGGGTTTTCACCCCTATCTTTTCACCAATTTAAACTATGTGGGTCCCATGATAGGTTTGGAATATTTTGAACCGCCTCCCGAGGGTAGTGAGGAACGAGCCATTTTTGATAAATGGTATGAAGAGCAGAAGAGTAAGACGTATATTTTTCGCGAGGCAATTTATTATTATTGTCGTCTAGATGTTGACATTCTTAGACAGGGTTGTATTATATTTGCAAGATTGATCTATAAGATTACAGGTATATTACCCTTTTATGATCGTACATGTAATACTGTAGCGGGTTTGGCACTTAAGATATACCGTAGGAATTTTTTACAAGAAGAACAAATCAGACAGATGCCTGCATGCGGTTATGGGGGGAAGAATATTAATCAAAGTGCTATAGCCCTGTGTTGGTTACGTGAAATTGAAGGGGAATTGGGTGAAAACAATAGGCAGCTTGCTAGTAAACTTGCCGTAGGTGGGGAAGTTCAAATTATGGGGCGTTACGTTGACGGTTATTGTGATAAAACGAAAACAATCTATCAATTTTACGGATGTTTTTACCACGGTTGTGAAAGATGTTATAACAGCGATGCATACAACAATGTTGTTTGCGAGAAATTTTTTGTTTTACAAGCTAGCACTCAACGGGTAACAAGGTATTTTCGACAGGCCGGTTATAGGGTAATTGAAAAATGGGAGTGTGATTATCGCAATGAAAGCGGTATAACACAACATCATTTGAAACAATTACGCTTAGATTCTTTCTTTGTACATCTGCATTTGGAACCACGCGATGCTCTTTTTGGTGGTCGTACATCCCCCGCCGTGCTTTATTATGATAGTAGAATTAGAAAATTACCTGCCGTGTATTATGACGTATGTTCTCTTTACCCGTATGTGCAAAAAATATATGAATATCCGACACAACATCCAACGGTTTTACGTGGTGATGCATGTAAGGATGTTGACTTAAATTCCGTATTTGGTTTGGTTAAATGCAAAATATTACCGCCAACAAATTTACTATTTCCGGTTTTACCCTTTTGTTCGGAAAAATTAACATTTCCCTTGTGCTGTACATGTGTTTTAAAACAACAGAGAACATGTAACCATAACGACGAAGAACGTGTGCTATATGGCACGTGGACAAGTGTGGAGGTTCAAAAAGCCCTTGAATTAGGTTACCGGATCCTTACGGTTTATGAGATTTACCATTTTGAAAAACGTGAGAAAATATTCGATCAATATGTTAACACCTTTATGAAACTTAAGCAGGAAAGCGGCGGTATTCCTACAAATTGTTTAAACGAAGACGGTACGGTAATCAAAACAAAAATGCAGGAGTATATTAACGACTATCTGAAACATGAAGGTGTGCTTTTGGAAGGGGGAAAAATCGAGTATAATCCCGGGCAAAGAATGGTAATGAAGGCCCTTTTAAATTCGCTATGGGGTAAATTAGCTCAAAATGAGAACACTACCGTGGTTTCGTTTTTGGACAGTATGGATGAGCTGTTAGATTTGGTAAATGACCACAGCGTGGAAGTAACATCGTTAGATTTTATTAGTGATGATATTGCTCAAACAACACATAGAAAAGGGAGTAGTTTAACACCTTTACCCAACCGTAATGTAATTATTGCGTCGTTTGTAACAGCATACACATGTTTAGAGTTATTTAAATATTTGCATAAATTAGGGGAAAATGTTTTATATTACGATACCGATTCTGTAATTTTTATCGAGGATCGAGCAAACGGTAAATGTGTTGAAGCCGGCGGTTATTTGGGTGAAATGACGCATGAATTACTTGAAAAGAACACTAGTAAGAAATGGATAGAACAATTTTGTTCGGCAGGCCCAAAATCATATTCTTATCGTACCAATGAATATACACGTTATTTAAAAGACGGAACTGAAAAAATGCAGAGGGATGAGGTAGTGCACGTGAAGGGTTTTTCTCTGAAAGGGGATGCGAAAGAATTGTTAACATTCAACAGCATTAACGAATATGTAAGGGATCATAAAAAAGAAATCGAGATAACATATCGTGAATTTGTGCGTGAACCCAGCCAGAGTATTGCGGTGAAAAAAAATGTCAAAAAATTTTAATTTACTTTCGATAAACGTATTGTGCATGCAGATTTTACAACTACACCTTTCGGTTATAAGTAAATTATTTAAATTTTTTTTAGAATGAAATAAAACCGTGTAAAACATTCAACAACGGTTATATACCCGAAGAATTTTATGCAGATTTACATAAATCCACCCTTTTATGATGAGCATATGCGGACCGACACAATCGGGTAAAACACACAAGATGATCGAAATAATTGACAACATTGACAAACTCATAAAACCTACACCAGACAAACTACTATACTTATACACTGCAGAACAAAAGGGATATGAAAAAATTAAGGAAATCATTGCTGACAAATACGTAACATCATCGCTTAAGGGGTGTGAATTTTATGACTGTACGTGTTTGGGTATACCCACTATAGAGGAAATAAAGCCGTTACTTGGCAATGCTACATTGCTGGTTTTGGACGATCTAATGGTTTTGGCAATGTCTAGTAAAGAATATACAGATAATTTAAACAACCTAGCATCGTGTGATAGCCATCATTTAAATATCTCTGTTTTTTTTGTATGTCAAAATTTAAACTTCGGAAACGGGAAATTACGAAATATGCGTATAAATAGCATGTATCATCTTGTTTTCAATAGCCATACAGACACTCGAGATATTGAATTGATTGCTCGAAATAAAGGTATTCGATTACCCGTTTTACGAAAAGTATTAGGCGATATTGGAAAGAAACAATACGGTTATCTATTGTTTGATGGTTGTCCACATACGCCAGCTAATACTCGTATTCGAACACACAACAATTTTCTATGATTTAGAAAAACAATTTGTGTAAATATTTATTAAAAAATTAAAAGATTACATATATTGTTGAAATGCTTCTAAGTATGATTTACAAATTTGACCCTTGGCCTTATTACATTTACGTTTATACACATTCTTCATATTGGGAAATCGTTCATAGGCTAATAATTGTAGTTTTTCTTCATTCTTTAAAAGTTCGTTTTGTTTAACAGAAAAAAGATAAAAAATATCATCTTGGCTATAAAAACTATATAAGAATAATAAGCACCACACCCCACATGTTTTGCTAATAAATGATTGACGTGCTATTTGCATAAATACTGTAAAGTGACATCGTAAACTACGAAAGTAATCTAGCCAATATTTTCGTCCGAAAAAATCGGTGTTTTACCAAAACTATCAAAAAATGTAATATTTTTGTTGTCCTTTACAACACAAATCCAGTGAACACCGGGTTTATTTTTTTCATCCGTATTCCACACCCAACAACATTTATCTTTAACACAACACCTTTTGGACGTACATCTGCAGGGTAACACCCCAAATAGTAAGGTCTGATAATAGGATTTTCGTTTGCAAACTTATCAATATCGTCTGTATCTAAAAATTTGCTTACAAAACATGTTAAAGAAACCATAACTCTTTTATTTCCGCTGAAGATAGTCTCTGGGTCGTCTCAGTCGTTTTGGTGTTTCTTTTTCGGGGGGTGGTGTTGCTGTAGGTAATCGACATCTTGCTAAGGGTTTTATGGGTATCATACTTCCTTGATGTAATAGTGTTTTATATTCTTCTTTTATATTTTTGTTTCTTATAAAGGAAACAGGCATATTTGTCTTTCGTAATAATAATAATACCTTATGTCTTTTGGTAGCATCTTGATTGGGTTGTGTTTGAACATAATTTCGTGTTAAATCTTCTAACATATCGTTTTAAGAAACACCGATCATTCCACCATTAAATTGAACACCATTTGCAGAAGGTTTTACACCATTTGTACGAGAATGCTCTTCAATTTTTGCTGTAGAAGCCGCCACTGTACCTGGTTTGTAGTTTGCACCTGCGGGTCCCGCAGTTGCGGGCGGTGGTGCGGGTGTGACAATTGGTTTTTCATTATTATTATTATCATCTTCATTATCTAACCCCACAGATTGTCGATAATTATCAGTTTTTTTTAGAAAATTAATAACGTCATTACCCGCAGTTGAGGATTTATTTTTAACAGATTTTAAAACAGTTGCACAACTTTCAATAAGACCCGCGTCTTCAGCACTACGTTTTGCATTGTTCAATAGTTTTTGTCTATTACGATTCTCAGTTAACATTTCCATGAGTGTATTAAATTTTCCTGCGTCTATTAATGCTAACCGTTTGACTTCGTCCCCCATATTTCGAATGTTGTTTTTTTATTGCTTGTAGGTGTTGAACTGCTTTACGGATATACCCGTGAATGCACATATCTTCAACAAACGTAAATCTTATATCTTTAGCAGGGCAACCTTTTGTAATAATATATTCCATAACATTTCTATCGCCATTATCAACGGCGATATCAATTTTTTTACGTTCAATTAACTCGCAAATATGTAATAAATGTCGTGTACTAGAAGGCGAAATTTGTTCACCTTTTTGTTCTAAATCTAATTTTAAAAAATTATTTACGCTAGGTATAAGGACGGCTTTCTTTTTTTCTAATAATCGTTTGATTTTGTAATTGAATTAATTGTTCTAAAAATGTCTGTATTGTTCGTTCGTCTAATCCTGCGGAATTTACATCATCATCATCAATTTCGTTAATCTCGTCACCCTCATTTTTTTGAACATTATATAATGAATCGGTAGAAATATTTTCTGTTGGATTTTTATTTTTTACATTTTCATCAACAATCTCATCATCATCATATCCCATTAATTCATTTTCAGGCAATTCATTTCCCGTTATTTCACTTTCAACTAATTCACGACACTCCTCAACTTTTTGAATCATCAATTCATTAATTGCAGCACTTAATTGCACAGTGGGTTTTAAAATGGGTACTTTTAATTCAAAATCATTATAACAAAGATCTATCGTTGCAGCTGTTGTGGCCGTTCCCAGCAACATTTTGGTTTTTTCCAATCGCGTTAGAACCACTTTCATATCAAACGAGGCGGGAACATAACGTTTATTATGCCCCAACAAATCAATATTATCAATACATTGAAATTCCAAAGCCTGACTCAATAGCACATATCGTGCCCGTGCCCTCACATTTACATTACCGGCAGCACCATCATGTGAATTAGCTATTGTGTCAAATTGCCCGGGTGTATCACATGTGCCTAAAGTAATATCTGTATCATCTGCCCAATCACTGGGTTCAGTGGTTAGCAAATCATGAACATATTCCAATTCATTTTCTTTACTTGATTGCGGTGTAATTAATTGATTATTTAAATATACTGCTTTGGTTTTCCACCCATATTTGAACGGTCGCCTATTTACACAAAAATTATCACCGTTAGCAGGTTCGGCACCCCCTTGTGTGACATGCAACCGCAATTTTCCAGATAATTTTGCATCACCAGTATCCATAACACCATAATCCTGACGGTTATGTATAAACGTGTAAATTTCAGCATTATTGGCAGTTGGGTTAGCTAACAACTGTAAGCTATGTGTTCCCTCAAATGTATCATTATGAGGAAACATATCAAATAATGTCATAGGTGCCACAAAACCGCTACCATGTTCTTCTACAGGTCCCGCATCGGAAGATGTTCTTGCACGTTTCATCTTGACGATGATCAGTTGATAATTGCAATTATTTACTAAAAAACACTGCTATTTAAGATAAGAAACACACAAATAAAACATTTTTATTTTTTAAAAAATTTATTGTTAAAAAATTTTACAAACATTTTAATAATCATAATCATAACGTGGTCTACGTCGTCGACGATATGATCTACGTGGTGGTTTTTTGTGCCGGTTTTTTTGCCTTGTTTTTTTACCAAATATACTACCCACTACACTTGTACCCGTATTTAATAACATAGGTAAAGCCATTCCTATATGGCTGCTGCAGGTCCAAACCCCCCTTTTTGACGTTTAAAACCCTTTCTTGCATTTTTTTTCTTTTTATACAAGGTTCTTCATTTATTTGCCATAAATTAACTTTAATATTTCTGGAGGGTATTGTTGTTGTTGTTGTTGTTGTATTCGGGGTTGTTTACGTGGGTGTGAAGCAATCCCTTCTCTTGTATGATATAACATATCTGGCAAAGGTTTTCCAAACATTTTTTCCAAACGTGCTCCTAGTAATGAACGATACATTTCTCCTACTAACCAACAACAAATAAAATCCTCAAAAATATATGAAAAACAACATACATTCCAAATACGGTCATACCCAAAAATTTAAGCCAACGTTTTATTTAAGAGCAAATTTAAATACTCAGGCTCAAAAAAAATTTTGGCTGTAGCAAGTTTCGCACATTTGGCATGCGCTTGTGATCGTTGCTGTGAAAAATATAATACAATTGGTATCAAAAGCGCATTTGGTTGTAGTATGAATCTCTATAACTATCATGCGATTGAACACTATCACGAATTGTTTTATTTTAACAACACGCCCAACACATACAAGGTTATTCTGTTGCAATATATGGATGCTCTTTTACCCGACGATGATGATTTCTTGTACATCCATATACAAGTTCCCGCCGTAACACAACCTACTGTCATGTTTCTTTTTTATCCAGGAAATTATATGAAAATATACGGTAAAAATTTTTTTTTTACTTTTTAACCTTGTCTTTTCTCGCAAATTTATAAACTGTTTTTTGTTTTTTAGACAAACGCTGGGGAATCAAAGATAATCAAGAACCTTGTCATGAAAATCTCCCAACACGAATACAAAGAAGCAAGAGCTGCTAGAAACGTATATCAAACATTTAGAAATATACTTAATGAAAAACCTGTACAGACCGTGATACTTCAATAAATTTATTTTTTTTGGTAAAAAAATCTGTGTTACTCATAAAATATATATATGTGTGTGTGTGTATCCACAACCTCAACTATACGGCATGTCGCCGAGTAAGGGATTTGAACCCATGCTTTTGGACGCATGCTTTCATGCTCCGCTCAGTCATATAGACAGCATAGTCACGATAGTTTAATCTAGTGGAAGCTTTAGTTTAGCATTTGTAAAATCAAATGCCGCCTAAGAAGAACAGGAATACGTCAAAACATGAAAATTCTGATGGTGAAAGCATGGCTGAAAGTGCGACATCACCGAACGAGAAAGCTACACTCGAAACAATATTGGACAGTCGCCTTAAAAAACAGTTTGACCAGCTGAATGACTTATTCTCAACATTCTCGAGATTGACCAAAAATGACTTGGATGGAATTAAACAAAGCCAGCACTGTCTAGGCTCTAAATTTGATGTTTTGGCCACTTCTGTGAGTGAGCTTCGAGCCGAAAACGTCGAATTACGTACAAGTAATCTGCAGTTAATCGAAAAAGTAAAGCTGCTAGAGGAGAAAACTGATGTTTCCGAAGGCGAAATAGAAAACTTAAAACAATATATCCGAAGGGACATGCTGGAAATCCACGGCATTCCAGTCACTGAAGGCGAAAATACGAACGAAATTATATTAAAGGTTGTTAAGCTCGCCAACCATTCAATGGCATTCAACCAAAACGAAATTTCAATCAGTCATCGTTTATCCTCGCGCCAGGGTCAAATTCCTCCCATTATCGTTAAATTTGTCCGTAGAGACATAAGAGATAAAATTTATTACATGAGGCGTAACCTGTCGACAAAATCTACAGCTGACCTTGGATTTCTTGAAGAACATCGTATCTATATCAACGAAAGCCTGACGCAAAAATCTCGTGAATTGTTATGGAAAGTTAAAGAGTAAAAACGTGAGAATCGTTACAAATACGTCTGGACGAAGTATGGAAAAGTCTTTTTAAAGAAAGATGCCATTCCTTCTTCCCAAGTATTTTCCTTCTCCACTCCAAAAGACTTTGATCAATTTAAAGCTGGCCTTAACTCTCGTCAACAACGACAACCATCATCTCACTCGAATTAATAGTATTTGATGGGTGTAGTAGATGGAAATCATCAAGTGGAAATTTATATACATTTATTGCAAATTCCCACTTGACAATTTCCATCTACTATACACTTCAAATTAAACTTAGTTTTTTTCTTTGAAATTGTCATGCTCTTTGTAATGTCCAGGTGTTAATAAGGATACAGATTGACAATACAGTTAGATGTGGATAGTGAGGGATAACAAAGGGACAAGGAAAGGGGAAGAAAGCAAGATGGTGGAGAGCACATGTAACATGTATTAAAGTAGGAGTTTTATATAAAGTTTATGCAGTATTAAATTGGAGACAAGTGATTTATTTTGTGCAAAGGAAGTATGCCTACTTCATTACCAGAATTTCCGCCTTTTGATGTTGATTAGGAACCTTCGTCACTGGGGTTAGGCAATGGGAATGAAAGTCTCATATTTGCGGCCTCAGTTCTCTGAGTATGCTTTTTAATATATTTTTTAATATTAAAATTTAATAATCAGTTGGGGCTAGTTTTAAAGTTTTAATAACGAAGTTACAAGTGCAAGTGATGCTAAATACCAAGGCAACCAAGTGGTAAGTGTCATATGTTTTATTAAAATCTAAATCGATTTGCATAGTTTAATATGTATAAATTATTTTATTCAAAATAAGTTGAAAAAAATTTTAAGTATAAAAGCTTTTGTATTTTATACTAAAACCAACTTTTTGATCTTCCAAATGTCTGTATTTTATAGTCACATATTAAATGGACTTTATTTAATATATTATATTATCGACACTGACGTATAAAATGAATGTCTGAATATATTTCAATTCGGTGCATGCTGCGTGCACATTGAGCACAGATGCTGAACAAAAATGTGCCAGTCATGTGACTAAATTGGCAGGCTAATTAGTATTTCAATGATTTACATAAATTACATGTATACACCTGCACCATAACATACAGTATTTAATCAATATATATACAAAAAATATGGCTACAAATTATACCAAACAATATAATTGTTCTATTAATATTAAATGATGATTGGCCTTGGCTCCCCTGTTTTAATATACATGTTTTTTTTTGGGGGGGGGGTTCATATGCAAGGTAAACCAAGGTTAGCTTGCCAGAATTGCAAGCATGCCAAAACAAGTGGCAATTTGCATATGCAAAGAGGATGGGAAGACTGTAAAATCCTGGACATTTGTAACTTTACACAATGAGTGGTATACGTATGATCAGCTTTGCAGAGACATTCTCAATGGTCCTCTCACACCAACTTTTAATTTAGACCTTTCTTGCAAAATGTACAATCTGAAAGAAATCACAGCATCTTCAACTTTAGCCATGAGTGAATGTGTGTGTGGAACTTCTGATACAGATATCATTCAGGTGATTGACCAATTTGGGTTGCATTTCTTCAAACTAATTATAGAACACTTATGGGCCACATGTTTTCCTAATCAGGGTTCTTCACAGCCAGTTAATGCCTTTACTGTTTTGATGACAGCAGCTAGAGATGCTGTGGGAAAGGACTTGCCAACTATGCTAAAAGATCCAAAAACAAGCATGGAAAAACTAAATAACGAAGTACTCAGGTTCTTTGAAGAGAAAGAATGCAATTTTCCAATGAATGCGGGGGTTCGAGCCACCTCCTTTGTCTCCAAGTTGGTTGACTTGCTCTATTATGTCGATGGTCTCTACAATAAGATTGAGTCTGTTATATCCATGTCAACAAAGGTACCCACAGTCTTTAAAACACGGTTTTCTGGTTTAAACTGTCCTGAAAAACACAAACATAGGAAAAGAAATCTCAGCAATCTCTCTGAGCAGAAGTTAGAGAAGTACACAATTCAGATGTGTGAAGTAATTCAAGGGCAACAATACTTGAATGAAATGCTTTGGGCTGAAGTGAAAACACAAATACTCAGCCTTGTTGAAGTCTTGGAAGCCTATTGCCTTCGCCTTAGAAATCAAAGTAACAGGACGAAGCTGGCAGCAGCTACACCATGCAGTGAGTTAGAGGTGAAGACCAATGTGAAAGTTGTGAATGCAACAAGAGGTACTGTCCATCATGGTTTATTGGACCTTGATAAAGAGCTTTCAAAAGCAGAACAATTTGTTCCAGTTTGTGTACGGGAGTTTCTACCTACATGTAACCGCCGCAGAGTTCATTACTTAGTTGAAGAGATTTGTGATAATGGCTTGTCACAAAAGTGTGTACACTATGTTCACCATGTAGGTGGAAATAAGCCAAGTTTGCACTTTATTTGGACATTATGTAAAATTGAATCGGAAGTCCCTGTGTACGAAAGGCGCATTACTAAAAAGAGATTTATGGAGTCCTTTGGGTTTGTTTGTTGGTGAATCTGTTGCACTTAGGGCTATCTCCAACTACGAAGGATTCATACCATGATTTCTTTGCAGAGACAGAACGCTATCTATCTGAGGATGTTGGTGTTGCTTGTCATAAGTGAAGACCTGGTCAGCAGTTGTACCCAGTAAAAGCTGTCAGTTTAAAGGATTTGCATCAGCGTGTGAAGGAAAGAGTTCCTGAGGGGTCAAATATACCTTCTGTAAAGTGGTTGAGATACCAGTTCCAGCCACTAAACCCACAAACAAATACAGCTAAGTATTACAAGGGCAAGATGAACGTAAAAATGATGGTCCAGAAAAGACAGGTGAGCTTCATACCTATTTAATCATATTTAATAACTATTAAATAATGCCAAAAAGTGTGTTGTTACTTAACTTTACTGGAATACTGAGTTGCGGTGTGTGTGAATAGGGTGTTACACAAACTTATAATTTCATGTGTTTTAACATTTTTTGTTTATATAGATTCGTGCAAACCATGTTGATGCCCACTACTGTGCTGCTGCATGGCGATATATGTGAGAATTTGCTGTGCAGCAAAGAGAGCTTGTTACTCTTGTGTCAATGGATGACAAGCATAAAGTTAAGGTGGGGGAACCATCATACCCACTGGCACCAGCAGAGCGTGGGAAGCAAGTGATTGCCGGACCCAACCAAGTCATGTCTGTGGGGGATCATGATTTCTCTAAAGCTACTTTAACACCTTCTCTGAACTTACTGGTAAGCTAATATTTGTGTCAAATCTAAAATCAGGAACTAAGCTTTGTCTTGAAGCAAGCTGCTTGGATTTAAGATGTGTACCATGTCACCAAACTACAGCAGAGCAATATGATTTCTATGTGGTATTTACATTATATGTACTGCAACTTGTCTCGAACACTAGAGTTTTGCTATATTTGTTACCTTCCAGATCGACATTCCAGACAGCATTCTTGGTAGCTTTTACCGTGGTGATGTATATTTTGGGATCAAAGACAGTGTGTTCCAACCTTCATCTTCTTTAGGGCATGCGTGTGAGCTGAAAGAGATTTTGAAATTGCGTGGAGGTATTAAATACAGTAGTTGATAGTATTCTTTCCTGATTGATTGGCAGGAACATAACTAGATGATTTTTATCTACAGAAAATTATACTTCTAGACATTACCAAAGCAAGTATTTTGTCTTTCAGATGTACCTCCAATACTGCTGATATATACAGATGGTGGTCCTGATCATTGTAGCACATACATGTCTGTGAAGCTGTCTATGATAGCTTTGTTCATTGAGCTAGATTTGGATGCATTGGTTGCACTGCGAACTGCCCCAAGCAATTCCTGGGCAAATCCGGTAGAACATATTATGAGCATTGTCAACATTGGGCTTCAAGGCATTGGCATTATGAGAAAGAAAGGAAGCGATGACTTTGAGAAAGTTATTAGTGAGTGAATTTCCATTCGCTGTATTTTGTACCTCTATATATTTGGCATGTCAGGCAGGACAACATAATACTATTTCCACATATATAATTATATATTGTTTTTGCTCTGTAAATATTACAATATTTACTTTTTCTATATAGCTAAAGCTAATAACATGAAGGAAGTCAGGGTAAAGTTGGCAACTGATAATCTCAAACAAGAGTGGCATGATTCAGTAGAAACTCCTACAGACATGTTAAATTGCCAGATGAAAAGACTCAGCTTGAAAGACAGACAATTCAATACATTTTCAGCAGCTGAAGATGCCAACATCAACGAGCTTTGGAAGAATTGTCTAAAGATAGAAGGAGAATTAGATGTACTGTATTGAATTGCATTTTCAATATTGTACAGTACATTATTCGATTTCCTAAACATAACAATCATTTAATGCATCTACAGTTAATGTAATTTTTTTGCCTTACAGAGAGATCACCTGACTGCCAAAGATGTGAAGAAGTTTGATAAACTGTCTAAATTTCTGTGTCATTGCTGCATAGAGGGGCATTACTGCTTCCAAGTGAAGAAATGTGGACTCGCCAACTGTACTATTTGCAGGTAAATAAAATCTTCCAAAATCATATTCAAAATCAAATTTACATCATAAATGATTATCCGCTAGTTAGTCGATGTGACTGCCAATGTGATGTAGCACATTGGTATGCATTATAATCATTGTTAGTTTATTACACAGAAAAAAAACATTAGATTATTGGTATTAGAGTACAATCAATAGATTTGAATTATATTTTTTATACTATGACTAAACCAATGGTTACCTTGATTCTCAACATCCCTTTATATGCAGTTAATCACACACAACATTCTCTTGATAGCATACTGGTAGTCTGAAACACAAATTAATATGATCTTAGGTTATAGTTTGGGTATCACTTTCAACAGCATCATGTGTTTTATAGCCTGCACGCAGTCTATATGGCATATATAGTCTACGAATCTGTGGCATGAAGCTTGTATGGTCATGTGAATTTCCCGAGAAAAGTTGGGACGAATTGTGATTGGTTGAACTATAATTATGCAGAATTAATGTTAATTCATCGGACATTGCATTCTCAACGCGTGTTGTGCTGTTCAAAGGGTCAAATGACAATGTTTATTACAATTGTATTTATAAGAGTGTGGCAGATAAACAAGAAAGGCCATTGTTTTCAAAACGGAAAGCCCATTTCGCCAAACACAAGATGTAATATTATAGATGAAATCAAATTTAAGGGAGGCAATAAAGATACAGGTATTACAGCTATTCAAGATTTTGCAACCATTCGGGACTTCAAACCTATTCACTATATAAATCAACAAAACTCCCCATGAAAATACCTGTATCTTTATTGCCTCCCTTAAATTTGATTTCGTCTATAATATTACATTTTGTGTTTGGCGAAATGGGCTTTCCATTTTGAAAACAACGGCCTTTCTTGTTTATCCGCCACACTTCTATAAATACAACTGCAATAAACCTTGTCATTTGACCCTGGAAACGGTCAATTTTGACAGTCCAATGTGCGTTGCGAACACAATGTCCAATGAATTAACATTAATTCTGCATAATTATAGTTCAACCAATCACAATTTGCCCCGACTTTTCTCGGGAAATTCACGTGACCATACAAGCTTCATGCCACAGATTCACGCACTATATATGCCATTATGTACGTCTGTGCACAGGCTAGTTTTAGGGTATATATCTACTAGAAATACATGCATGCAGTGATCCCTCGCCTTGCTAACCAAACCACTATATCTTTCAAAAATGAAGTATCAGCAGTAATTCTGGTTGCACAACATATTTTTTATTCAAAATTGTATAATGAAAATAAAAAACCATTAATTTTAATTTTTCACAAATGAAAGTTAAGTCACAGGCCTATGCATGGTCAGGCATATGTGGTAAATTCCCTACCACAGACTAAAGACATACAGAAGTGTAACTTCCATTACAAAACCATAAGGCGCTTTTTGCCAAAATAGCTGGCGGCCATGTTCTTAGCAAGTGCCCTAAAGAGAGGCATTCAACCCCCTAGAATATTAAATTTTCAATATGTTTTCAGGGGGGGGTGGTGTGACTGCCTCTCTTTAAGGCACTTGTTAAGAACATGGCGGACTGAAAAAATCCCTTACGCAAAATTAACCTGAAGTGAGATCTCTGTATGTACTTCCTCAGCGTCCCTACCATGGGGGAAGAAATGTCAATGTCTCACTCACAGCATACCAGACAGAAGTCAATGTCCATTGTTTTTTTCTGCTTAAGCACAAGTACTCGATGATTTTAAAACTTCCAAATCCTTAATTTCAAATGCCCCACCCCCGGCAAAGGTTTATTCAAGCCCCAGACATGCTTTACAGGAAAATAGCCCTGGATTGGGAGGGGTTGGGCCACGCTTAGATTTGACTGATGCATTAAAAGTCATTGAAAAAGAAAAACTTTTCATATTGCTACTATGAAATGGTTTATTCCAAACAGCATGACAGTGCAATTGCTAGAATAAATAGCAATAAACAGTAAATGGTAGACAGTAAATAACAATAAACAGAAATGAATTTAATTCATATCACGGCTAGTATTACAATTTCATTTTTATACTGTAAAAAAATAAACATGCAGTCACAGATATGCAAAATTGGCTTATTTGTAGATTTAATGATAGCAGATAGCAGTAAAAGTTACCTTGTCTTCACATCGCTTTATACAGTAAGTCAATGCTTCTAAATTTACATATTTCAGAATCAGTTCATTTCCTCTTATTAAACTGCATGTATTTCTACATTAATCATTGTGAGTACCGAGCGGGTTTACTATAAACGAACTAAAATTTAGTCTTTAGGAATTTATAACATCTTTCAATGATCGTTGGACATTCGGACACAGTCGGAAAAATGTTGATAGTATCAATGCTGTACCGTCGCTTGCATCTAACGATGAACGGTTGCTCATAAAAAATTATATATATTTGCGTGAGAATCTTCAATGTTACACTAATTGTCAATTGAGCAACAACACTTAGTTGACATGTTTTCATTTGATCAGCCAATAACGTTCAAGCAGCTACAAGCTTGATTGGCTTTGAAACCATGAAGTGATCATCACAAACGTTGAACTTTTTCAGTAAGAACATCGAACTTTGTGATGAGAATAGACAATGTGTTATCTGCAACTGTTCACCGTTAGTTGCAAGCGACGGTATTTCTAACCACGGAGTTATGGCAGTTAAGTCAGCATGAAATTGCCTGTGACATTATTAATATTACTGACTTGAACTTGTATGACAAACACTTTATTGGCAAATTTTAAGAAACAGAGGGTGGAATTTCATACTTGTATAGCTATTATTGGTATAGCATTGCGAAGACAAGCCACAAGGTACAGTCATAAATTTACACATTTGTAATTTTTATCTTATAATTAATGAACGAATAAAGTATATTTACAGAGCAATTACTGTATCTATAGAACATGGCCATGTATGATCACGATACTGTAGTTTCATGTATAAAGTCTGTCTGTATGAAGCGGGCTATCTGCTGATTTATGTCAAGAAAATATATCCTTTGGCACTCCCAAAGCCAAAAGGAAATTTGACTAAAAGATTAATACTAATTCTTACCATCATCAACATGGACATCTAAAATAAAAGATGTTGTGTTAGAAGGTTAAGGATGAAGTTACTGTGTCACATGCATGATATTGCAAATTGGTAACCCGTATAATGTTATAACGATGCTCTGTAAAATGAAATTGTCAGTACAGTATATACACTTTATTACATTGTATAGCTACTGCAGGAGAGGGCAATCTACAACTACAATGTATTGTACTCACTTGGTAATTGGGTTGAATTTTAACATGTTTACATGAGAGAATATTTCATTGTGGCCGGCCAAGAGGGTTTTCGAAAAACCAATTGGTCACAACTTTACCTTTGCATGGTCACTGGAATATTGGTCACAAAAATATACCTCGAGCTCACAAATATACCTTGAGGTCACAAATATACCTCTGTACAACTGTAAGCAAACAATTGGTCACAACTGGCCTCTGTTCACACCTAGTATTTACTATTAGTTGTAAGTCCATTTAATTTTATGTGAGGTCCAACCAGCTAGAACAAATGTTGCTTTATGTAAAACCAAAAAGTAGATATTATATACCGCATATTTATTGTAATGTACATACCAAGAATAGCAGGATCGTCCAGTTCCGGTAATTCCACTAAAATGAAACAGTTATAATATAGGGATTAGTTATGAAATAGCCAAGTTTATAAGTCCAAGCTGTACCTATATGTTCAATATGGTTTTATTCGCTTATTCAAAAAATTGGAGCAACTTACTTTTGTGTTTGTTAAATTTTTGCTATAATTATAAAAAAAAATTAAAGGATATCATTAATAAAATACAACATCTCCACTCCCAGTGCATATTAAACAAATATTGAATAAATTTTTATCTTGATATTGAACAGGAATGTTTTTGGCCTTGAAGCAAAGGCTGTTTAACATCAGCTAAGAAGCATACTAAAAATAATTTTAAAATATAGTCGTACCTTTCCGCCAAATTATTTGAAATACCTGTAAAGAACAACAAAAAAAACTGTTAAAAAACAAGAAAAACTTTTTTCTTGTGACAAACTCGAAGTAAATGAAGTTATTTTTGCCCAAAATATATATATTCTACAAATAGTAGTGTAATTATTTTTCGTTCAAAGATACAGTGTGTGTTCAAAAAACTTGAACAAATTTTAAAGCTTTTTTTTCGGAAAAAACTTACTGTCAGTTTATACTGCCTCACAAAAAAGCCAAAAACCAAAATTTCGCACGCTTCGTATTTACGTGGATGTTGCGTGTGAATTTTCGGTAACCATAGTAACACACGCAATATCCACGAAGAGTGATCTTAGTCACAAGAAGTATAAAAAACATTTAATTTATAAACACTAAACTTTAATACGAGTTATACCAATCAACGACTGATTTTACAAAGCTTAAAAAATCACTATCCGGTGGATAGCACAACCCGGCCTTCGTTTTAATGGCCCCTTGCACATGACGTCACAGTGCCTATGATGATGCATCTGGAGGACAAATTAGCAATCTATGCATAATCTAACTTTTGTAACAAAGCAATTTTTGTAAAACTTTATAATTATTTTGTATTAAAATGGTCAATTTTTAGCTATATGTGGTTTTTGTACCCGAACAAATAGTGTTAGGGAGCATTTGGAGGACACTTTAAGGATTTATGACATCAGTGCAATGGGTTTATAGGCTTCGTACAACCGGCCCCTATAGTCTTGCTCTGAAGGGAATTGTTTTATCAATAGAATAGTTACTCAAAACAGGAGAAAAATCTTACCTTTATATGAATTTGGTTCAATTTCTAAAGATATAAAATATTATGTAGAACACAAAGACAAAGTTTTAAATTTATAGTATACTGTATATACGTCATAATATTATTTAATATAAAGTACAGGTATGTCAACATGCAGCCAACCTCAAAAACAATATATAATATTATGTCTAGGTAACAGGCAATGACAAACTCTCTGAATGCCTTCCTCAAAAACACAATAATAGAGGCATAAACTACACCTTTAAAATTGTGCCTAGTAACAGGAGAAATAACCTCGAAAGCACAGTATATGTGCCCAGTATACTATACTGGTGCTTGAACACCACAACTCTTCAACTTATGACAACTCATGACTTATTATATGTTTGGACAGTTTTCTCTGCTAGCACTTTAAGTCGCTGTTCAGCTTCGAGTCGTTTTTGCATATTTTTACTCCTACCAATTGCTTTCAGGCGATAAATGTCATAGGTTCAAACACAATATCATGAATCGATCTCACCCGTGACGTAGCTACAAACGTACATCCAGCAACTTTTTCTCCTTTACCTAAATCAACAACAGCTTTTGTTAGTGTCTGTCCTTGTGACTTATGAATAGTCATTGCGTACCTTAACCACAAGGGCACTTGTTGCCTTGACAGATACTTTCCATCAGCCACCCATTCAAACACTTTGGGTGGCACAGGTACACATTTAGAACATGCATCTAGGAATGCAGGACCAGAGTAACTATGAAAGTGTACCAATACTGCTATTGGTAAGTTCGGTGGACCCATATTCTCTGCAAACCAAATCTGCTCGATAGTGCCAAATGAACCATTGCAGAGACCAACTTCAGCCCACAAGTTGCAAGTGAGCATTACTTCTGCTTTTGTAGACAAAAACAGAACAGCATCCAATCCACCAGCTTCGTCTGATGTGGCTGCACAGGCACCATGACCAGAATGCTTTGCCTGAATTTTAGCAACAGGTTGTCCAAGCTG